>CAXAOA010000335.1:0-187500 GCA_963970395.1 Ephialtes manifestator
GTGTGCGTGTGCGTGTGCGTGTGCGTGTGCGTGTGCGTGTGCGTGTGCGTGTGCGTGTGCGTGTGCGTGTGCGTGTGCGTGTGCGTGTGCGTGTGCGTGTGCGTGTGCGTGTGCGTGTGCGTGTGCGTGTGCGTGTGCGTGTGCGTGTGCGTGTGCGTGTGCGTGTGCGTGTGCGTGTGCGTGTGCGTGTGCGTGTGCGTGTGCGTGTGCGTGTGCGTGTGCGTGTGCGTGTGCGTGTGCGTGTGCGTGTGCGTGTGCGTGTGCGTGTGCGTGTGCGTGTGCGTGTGCGTGTGCGTGTGCGTGTGCGTGTGCGTGTGCGTGTGCGTGTGCGTGTGCGTGTGCGTGTGCGTGTGCGTGTGCGTGTGCGTGTGCGTGTGCGTGTGCGTGTGCGTGTGCGTGTGCGTGTGCGTGTGCGTGTGCGTGTGCGTGTGCGTGTGCGTGTGCGTGTGCGTGTGCGTGTGCGTGTGCGTGTGCGTGTGCGTGTGCGTGTGCGTGTGCGTGTGCGTGTGCGTGTGCGTGTGCGTGTGCGTGTGCGTGTGCGTGTGCGTGTGCGTGTGCGTGTGCGTGTGCGTGTGCGTGTGCGTGTGCGTGTGCGTGCGTGCTTGCGTGCGTGCGTGCGTGCGTGCGTGCGTGCGTGCGTGCGTGTGTACCCGTGTGTGCGCGTGCGTGCGTGCGTGCATGCGTGCTTGCGTGCGTTCGTGCGTGCGTGCGTGCGTGCGTGCGTGCGTGCGTGCGTGCGTGCGTGCGTGCGTGCGTGCGTGCGTGCGTGCGTGCGTGCGTGCGTGCGTGCGTGCGTGCGTGCGTGCGTGCGTGCGTGCGTGCGTGCGTGCGTGCGTGCGTGCGTGCTTGCGTGCGTGCGTGCGTGCTTGCGTGCGTGCGTGCGTGTGTGCGTGCGTGCGTGCGTGCGTGCGTGCGTGCGTGCGTGCGTGCGTGCGTGCGTGCGTGCGTGCGTGCGTGCGTGCGTGCGTGCGTGCGTGCGTGCGTGCGTGCGTGCGTGCGTGCGTGCGTGCGTGCGTGCGTGCGTGCGTGCGTGCGTGCGTGTGTGCGTGGATGTGTGTGTGCGTGTGTGAGACAGTCCAGGCGAGAATCCATTATGGACACCAGGATGGATTCTTCCATCGGACAGCCAAGATTCGCGGGTCGTCCAGGATGGAGTCTTGGATGGACTGTAAGACAGTCCAGGTGAGAATCCATAATGGACACCCGGATGGATTCTGCCATAAGACAGCCGAGATTCACGGGTCGTCCAGGATGGAGTCCGGGATGGACTGTAAGACAGTCCAAGTGAGAATCCATAATGGACACCAGGATGGATTCTGCCGTAGGACAGCCGAGATTCACGGGTCGTCCAGGATGGAGTCCGGGATGGACTGTAAGACAGTCCAAGTGAGAATCCATAATGGATACCAGGATGGATTCTGCCGTAGGACAGCCGAGATTCACGGGTCGTCCAGGATGGTGTCCGCCGACTCCAGGATCCGATTAAAAGCCGGAGTCGGCGGACACCATCCTGGACTCCATCCTGTACTCCATCCTGGACTGCCAAGATTCCATCCGGGACTCCATCCTGGACTGCCAAGATTCCATCCTGGACTGCCAAGATTCCATCCTGGACTCCATCCTGGACTCCATCCGAGACTCCATCCTGAATTACTTTTTTCTGCGTGGGCGGTGAAGAATTAAAGAAGAGTAGTAAGTTTCCCTAGCTTTCGGGAAAATAATAGAGAGCCCGGCGCCCAGCGAAAATAGGTAAATAGTGTGGAAAGTGCGGAGATAATAAAAGTGTAAAAATTCTGAGCGTCATTATATTTGGTCGGGGCTTCTTGTGAAGTCGCCGAAATACTTCCACGAGGGGCCCGTCACAAGGGTTCGGCAAGATCGTAGGCATGTTCGTTCGAGGGTTCTAATTCTTATAAATGTATGAATAGCCGAGCAGTCTGAAGTTTAGTTTCATATCCCCAGCGTTTTGGGTTCAAGTCCCACCGATGACATAAAAAATTTGAATTGTTAGCCGCGATCGAATAGATACCAATCTACCTAATAAGTCCGAACAAAAAATCAAAAGATGAAAATATAGCTATTTAGTTAATTGCAGCATATATAATAATTATATTGAAAAAAAAAAAAAAAAAAAAAAAAAACGTTTCGGTCCTTTTTTGGTGCTTTCGACCAAAATTCCGGTGATTTTGATATTCGAAAAGCACTCAGTGCTCACCGGTGCTTGTTCGGTAGCTGACCTTTGTTCTTTCAGTGTTTGTTTTTGGTGTGGCAACCTGCTAGGGTAATATAAACATAACCTTAACATAACCACGGATTGACCGGTGAGCCCGATCAAAGGAAAACTCTCCAGTCCACAAACACGAATAGATGGGGTCCAGTAAAAAATAAATAGGACGAGTATATAAACTGAAGAGGGCTTAGACCAGAGCCGAAGCGACTAAATTTCGCCATCAATATTAAATCAAAAGCCGCACATTGCCGAAGCACCCCCTCTCCCACACTAAATCTATACAGCCAATGCTCGTACATCATTAGATCTTATACAAAACACCAAATCTCTGGTAATCGATTGCTAAATATGAATTTTGTCTAAGGAATGACAACTTAGCAGGTAAATTATGAATTATTGTTTAAATATCAGTCTTAAATTTGGATCACATGTGCACTATCATTAAACATTTTTACATGTTTATTGATTCAATAAATTTCGATAAAATTTGAGCTGATAAGTTAGTGCAGGTCTACACTGTTCAAACAAATCTGCAAAGTGGGATCTTGCAGGACTTTCTTTATGTTGGAATTTATTGCTGGAGTACGGGATACAACAACGAGAGTCGAGCTGTTCAGAACGAAGGATTTGACCTTCGAGTCGGCAATACAGCTAGCATCGGAGATTGAAACAGCTCAGGAAAACGCTGAGATTAACGCATCGCCGAATTCATTGAACGAGACAACGTCGGAAATAAATAAACTCGGTCGACCGCAGCAAACTTACAGAGGCCGGCGAAATTCTGCGACTGGGTCGAGACCAAGAGGCAGCTCGCAACAGGCGAATAATCGATCGCAGAACGGTCCAACGTGTCCCTGTTGTGGAAAGTACGGACACACAATCAACATTTGCCGATATAAAGATTTCACGTGTCGACGGTGCCACCAGCTGGGCCACTTGGAGAGGGTTTGCAGACAGAGGGAGACGGCGGGGGCCGTCAAACAAGTAGCAGCTGTAAACATCGAGCGTGGCGACGGAGAGGAAGAAAAGGAGACAGAAGACGACGACGACGATCGTATAGCCAGCATGACGGATAGGATTAATAGCTTGGGGCAAGTGAGTAAGAAGCGCGTGGAACCACAGTTTATTACGATTTCGGTAAACGGGAAATATTTGTCGATGAAAGTAGATACGGGTTCCGCGGTGTCAACAATATCCGAGATAATGAGAGCGCGATTGTTGCCGAACACAAAGGTAGAGAGAACTCGAAGGAAATTTAAAGCAGCAGGCGACACGGTAGTCGTTCCAATGGGGATAATAAGAAATTTAAATATAGAATACGAGGGAACACGAGCAAGCGGAGATTTGTATGTTATCGAAACAGACAACCCGTTGATCGGAAGGCCGTGGCTAGAGCAGTTTAAACTATTTCTTTTGGCGCGCGCGACGATCGCGAACGTGCAAGTAACGAAAACAATGAGAGAACGAATAGAGAGCAGGTACGCCACGCTATTTGCTGATGGATGAGACACCTTTAAAGGAAAGCGTGTAGAATTAACTTTGCAACCGGGAACGAGACCCATTTTTAAGAAGGCAAGGCCCTTACCGTTCGCACTGATTAATAAAGTAAATGCAGAATTAGATAGACTACTCGAGGCTGGAGTGATAGTTCCGGTAGAAACGAGCGAGTGGGCTACGCCAATTGTACCAGTATTGAAAACAGATGGGTCGGTCCGCATATGTGGTGACTTTAAGGTCACATTGAATCCAAATCTGATTGTGAAACAATACCCACCGCCACGTAATGAATCCATTTTGCGAAAATTAGCCGGAGGCGAAAGATTTAGCAACATAGACTTAGCGAATGCATATTAACGAATACTCTTAGCTGAAGAGAGTAGGAAGTATACAACGATCGCGACACATCGAGGGTTATTCCAATATACGAGATTAACGTACGGAATTGCGTCAGCCCCGGCAGAATTTCAACAGATTATGGACAATTTAACCGCAGACTTATATGAAGTTGATTTTTTTTAGATGATGCGTTCGCCACCGGAAAAACGGAAGACCAACATTTCCAAGTAGTCGACCGATTGTGCAAGAAGTTATGGGAAAGCGGTTTCAAGATAAATTAAAAAAATGTTTTCAACGCTGAAAAAATAGAATACTTCGGGTTCATAGTGGATAAGAATGGGGTGCACCAAACTTTCGAAAAAACAAAAGCCATTGTAGAGGCACCGCAACCACAAAATATTAAACAATTACAATCGTTCATCGGGTCGGTAACGTATTACGATAAATTTATTAAAAATCGCGCGACCTTATTGCAACCCCTGTATGAGTGGTTACAAAAGGGAACGAAATGGGTATGGACGCCAGATTGCACGCGCGCCTTCGAAAACATTAAGAAAGAGTTATCTTCACCAAAAGTCCTAACGCATTACGACCCGAACAAGGAATTGATTTTGTCTTGCGATGCTTCACCGTATGGGGTAGGAGCAACGATAGCGCACGCGATGAAAGATGGTACGGAGCAACCAATAGCATTTGCGTCGCGGAGTTTGAGCGATGCGGAAAAAGGATATGCACAGATACATAGAGAGGCGGCGGCGATTATGTTCGGGGTTGAAAAGTTCTACGTGTACCTGTTTAACAGACAATTCACTTTAAAGACAGATCATAGGCCGTTAACATTAATCTTCGGACCAAAGAAAGGGATACCATTAATCGCAGCAAATAGGTTACAGCGCTGGTCCTTATATTTATCGGCGTTCCAATATAAAATACAATATGTCAAAGCGCAGGACAATGCAGTGGCCGACGCCCTGTCGCGTCTACCATTGCCGGAAAAAATAATAAAGAAAGAAAACAGAAATAACGTTAACATAAATTATATTCAAGAGAGTGATTTTATTAAAGCCGAGGACATCAGTCGAGAAATGAAAAAAGACGCCGTATGCGGCCGAGTAATGAGGACAATTCGAGAGGGGTGGCCGGAATATAGCGAACAGGTTGATCAGGAACTACTGCCGTTCTACAACAGACGTACCGAGCTCAGTATAGAGGGTAACTGTGTTTTTTGAGGATACCGAATACTAATTCCGGAGGCACTAAAATCTCAGGTACTCGTGGAACTACACGCGAGCCACTTCGGCATAGTGAGGATGAAGGAAATAGCGAGGTCTTTTTTTTGGTGGCAGTCACTCGATAAAGATATCGAGGAATTCGCAAGGTCATGTAAACAGTGCTTGGAGGGAGGTCGGAATCCCCCGAGGGCTAAATTGACTCCGTGGAAATGGCCCGAGCAGCCGTGGGTACGAATTCACGTTGACTTTTTGGGGCCGGTACAAGGAAACATGTTTTTAGTAATAATCGATGCCCACTCAAAATGGCCGGAAATCATTAACATGAAAAAAAATATCACAGCAGAAAAAACGATCCGTGTGTTAACGAGAGTATTCGCGCAATACGGCTTCCCCTTCCAGATAGTTTCCGATAACGGGCCAACGTTTACGAGTGCGCAATTCAGTAATTTCATAAAGAATAGGGGAATCAAACATACATTCACGGCCCCTTACCATCCAGCATCAAATGGCGCTGCGGAAAGTTTGGTAGGCACCTTTAAACACAAGTTAAAAAAGATAATTAAAAACGGAGTCGAACTCGAAGAAGCAGTCGCGAAATTCCTCTTAGACTATCGAAAAACGCCGCATGCCACGACAAAAGTTACGCCGGCATCGTTAATGTATCGTAGGGAACTACGCATGGGATTCAGTTTACTGCGTCCGTCAGTCAGACGTACGGTAGAAAAAAAAACAACAAGCGCAGATAAAAAATGGACCAGAAACAAAAGAGCGTTCGTTTGGCGTGGGGGAAGAGATCATGGTCAAGGATTTTCGCAGTAATCAACCGGGATGGACGCGCGCGAGAATAGTCGAGCAAAATTCCCCAGTAACGTTCGGAGTAGCGATGGCGAACGGCGGGCAGGCGAAAAGACACATTAACCAAATGCGTAGGAGATGTGCGCGCAATAAGGAAGACCAGCAGAAAACTGTAACACCAGCGGTAAACATGCCAAGACGCTCCGCGCGTTTAGCTAGTAAAAAGAATAATAACGTAGCGATAATCACATAATTATTAAGCTTAGGTTAAGAGACATAAGGTTAAATATGAAAGGGAGAGATGTGGTATATCTGTATATCTGTATGTAAGACACGACGACAATGTACATATATATACATGGCCAGCATTGTAGCTGTGTATATACTCCGGGCACGGCCGAGTCAGTCTTGACTCGACCGTCGAATAAACGAGTCGTTTACTCCCGAATCCTGTGTTGATTACTCGCCTTTCTCGGACACCACAATAAACACAAAATATATCAACACACTTCTCCATGCAGATCTTGGCGAAAGGTGGAAACTATTGAAGAAGTAATGTGCAAGGTCTACTTTGTAGATCTTTTTTATGGTCATAGAGAGTTGCATTAAATATCACATGATTTTTTCATGATGCCTCCCGCGAGTATGACTGCAACTCCAGTAATTAATTACACAGTGATTAATATAAAAGGATTTCCCCTATGAATTTCAATTAACTCTTAACTGTTTAAGATCTTTAGCCGGGCATAAAAAAAGTTGACTTCATTTTCGTTCTAATATCACGTGTCGTTGGTTTAATGAGAGATACTCTTGCGTATGTAGGTGGTATATCGGGCAGTGGAACAGCACTCCATTGCTGGGCACAGACTGAAGCATCGCTCGAGAAGGCCAAGAAACTGGCCACACTGATGGGATGTTCAACGAGTAGCAGCGACGAATTGATTCAGTGTCTCAAGAGTCGCCCTGCCGAGGAAATAGTCGACTATGAAATCAAATTCATGGTAAGAAGTCGCCGAGTATTTTCGTAGCGTCTCGCCGTTGATGACTCGTAAAAAAATTAAAAAATCCTTCAGTCTTTCGGCCAGAAAAGAGCACATGTCACACACGAGAACTGCAATTTTCCGACGTTGTACTGAAAACTTTCGTTCAAACTCGAGAGAAAAACCTTTTTTAGCTCGTGTGATTGTAGTACTCACTTTCAACTCATAGAATAAACCCGCACTCGCTAAAAGAAGTTTTTTTTTGTTCGGACTTCGCTGAAATGATTCCTTGCGTGCAACGCGGGAGGGAATTAGCCGATTATAAACCAATGACGAATACGCATGCGCAGTATAGACCCATTACTCCGAGAAGGAGTAATAGAGCTCCCGGAGTATTTTTGCCAACCAATCACGAAGTTGCCGCTTATGCACGCTTGTGAATGTGTTCATTTCAACGAAGTCGGAAAAAAAGGATAATATACACGGAGAGAAATGGATCCGCCAATATAAGTGCCACTCGCAGAAAATATGGTACGGCGGTGACACATAGGCTTTATGGTAATAGCTTGTATAATATTTCACGCCTTACGATATGTATCGTAACTGGAACGAGGGTAATCGCAACGATTACTATAAATATTTGTAAGTCTCCTAGGTGTATAAAAAAAATGTCGATAAAACCCTTGTGTCACCGCGGTACGCAAGTTATAGTAATTTTTTTTTTTTTTTTTTTTTTTTTTTTGCATTTTCCCCCGCTTATCAAGTCTCCGATGTGAGTCTTATAGCGGGTCGGCTCGGCTTTCCGCACAGTATTATTTAATTATTCGTCATCCGAAGCATTTCTGCCGCGAGCCAGTCCCCCCCCAGATTGCGGCCGCATCCGACTTCCCCCTCTATATCGCATTCGCCATAGCATTTCTGCTATGGGCATAGGAAAACTGCGGAAAACCCATGCCGATATAGCCGGTCTCGAGTTCGCCTCCCGGCACCGGAGCTACGTCACGTTTCATCGAGAACGTAAACACGGACTACAGCTGTATACATGTGACCCCCACAGGTAGAAATACCTGTGTGGGTCTCATGTATACATCTGGAGCTTCATCGCGTCCGTATTTATATTTTCGACGAAAATCGACGGCACCGGGAATCGAACCCGCGACCTACCGATGCTCTGGACTAGAGGCCAGTACCCTAACCACTAGACCATCGCACCGGTAAGTTATAGTAATTAACAACAGAAATCCGCGTAGCTACACACAGACTTTTTTCTCCGTGTACGAATAGTATACGGGAGGGACGTGATTTTCTGCCTAGTACCATAATGCATTATTTTTCCCGATTTCGCTGGAACCACCCTATTCCTTACGTACATCGCAGGAACGAAGAGACCGATTTTTAACCAATGACGAGTACACACGCGCAGTTCCCCATGCATTCGCAGTACAGCTTTCAGAAGGAGTAATAGAGCTCCCGGAGGGAGTAATGGTAGGATCTAAACATAGGGTAGCATTTTTGTCGACCAATCGCAAAGTTGCTGTTTATGCACGCATGCGAATATGTTCATTTCAACCAAGTTGGACACAAAGAATACTATGCTACACGAGAGGGAAGTGCGCAATTTTCACCTCGTGCAAGTGCTACCCTCACTTCTTTCAGGCACCACATGGAGAAAAAAAAAAAAAAAAAGTAGTTGGGTACACCCAAGAAGTACTTGCATGGACTCACTTTTCGTAAGTCCATACAACCTCGAATTGTGTGAGTTGAGACAAGTGCTTTTAGTTAGTTGTATAGGCTGGGTTCCAGTGACCATCCCGAGTAGAAATTCAGCTACGGGGAATATCAGGCCCTAAGCGTGGTAGCCGGATTTAAATGTAAGTCCCCTGCCTGGCAACCTTATACGGGCCTTGCAGGAAAGTAACGCAGCGCATGATCAGGGCCAGATTAAGTTTTCCAGATAAGGGCCGGATAGAGGCTGCCCTACTAAGCCCCTACTTATAAAAACGGCAAATAAATTACAAAATAATTATCTGCGCTCATCGAATTCGATTTATTTTGCACTTTCTATTGGATATTCGACCTTATGTAGTTTTCAGTACATATTAATTCCTGAAAAAAAAAAAAACACATGCAAATTTATTTGCCGTTGGTGGGAATCGAACCTTGATCCTCTGGGTGACAGTTCTGCGCCTTAGCCCACTCAGCCATTGACATCTTAGAAAGTTTATATATTTATTGTCGATTTGAAGTATACTTAAAATGAAAACACGTCAAGACTGTACATCCATTTATTGTGACTCCGACCGAAACATTTAAAATTCAAACATGATAGGGCGGTCACCCATCCAGGTACTGGTGTTTGACGGTCAGTACCTGGATAGATTTTAAAGTAATTCTAGCCGTACAATCCCATAAAACGTGAGTTTCAGCGACAATTTCGAATACTTCTCGATGGGATAAAGATGTGAAAAAATCCAACACACGCAAGGTGCTGAAAAGATTGATTTTGTATAACAATAATTTTTTAATATTTTTAACGAATGCCGTATCGAGCCCTTACACGAACCTGATAATGTAAATTTACGGCATATCTAAAAAAAACTATGCCATACGAAAACCGTATGCGGATCTGACCAGGGAAAGTAAAGATAAATTGGACAAAATCTTGGTCCAAATGCCACAGGAAGGCCTTATGCGAAACGGATAAGGTCGATGAATGGCATATCTATATGAGGTTACCGCATGTAAAATCTGACATGGGCCTGATCCGGTGGAAAGACGCCATTTTTAAGGTAGAATGCCACACCTTGGCCTTACATGGACCTGATCGGGTGAACTTACGACGACCCCTAAATAAGGTTACCATATCTAGCCTGACATCAGCCTGATCCGGTGGAAAGACGGCATTATTAAGTACGAATGCTATATCTCAGCCTTACATGGACCTGAGCAGGTGAATTAGCGGTGGCTCCAAATAAGATTACCGTACCTAAACTGATCTGGACCTCGTGTGACAGCAGGCGTGCCTGATGAAATTTCTACTCGGGATCTATTACGATTGTATGCAACCCACCAGTTAGTTGGCACAACTAACTTGCCAAACAGAACACGATTTGACCCGGCTATCGGTAGAAATTGTGCGTATTTATTAAAAATGTAATGAATTGACATATAGTCGATAAAATTAATGCGGTTTGACGTTATGCTTGATGAAATTGGTACAGTTTGGGGTTACAGTTGATATCGTTAATTCAGTTTGAGATTACAGTTGATAAAATTAAGACGGTTTGAGGTTATAGTGTTCGATGTCTTATTTCATCTGTCGAAGAGTGCATTCTAAGATGAGTGTGGCATCGTGTCTATCGATAGCATTCCTTTGCAAAAAATGTGCATCGATAGTAATTCTTTGCAAAAAATGTCTATCGATAGGTTTTTTTTGCAAAAAAGACTATCGAAAGCATTTTTTTGGGAAAAATTTCTTTTGGCAGCATTTTTTTACAAAAAATGTCTATCGACAGCCATTGCAAAAGAGTCTATCGAAATACAGCATTTTCTTGCAAAAAAAGTTTATAGATAGCATTTTTTTGCAAAAAATGTCTATGTCTAATAGTGATGCGAAACTTCACGGAAATAGGTGTTCGCCACACTTCGGTTATCATGTACGCTTCGATTAAAAGAAAAATATTTGGCTGCGAGTGCTCGTTGCGTTGGTTTAAAGTGGTTACGCGGTCTCCCTGATTAGTTGGGCGAACTCACTAGAGAGTTGGGCGAACTCACTTTTCGATGTCACGACAACTATTCGAGATTGTTATAGGCACCGAGTAAATCGTTGTAGCAACACATTTTTGGCCAACTCATTAAAGCTGTGTTGGCCCAACTACTCTATTTTGTCCGTGCATACTTCAAACTCAGTGAAAATCGTGTACTTCCCTCCCTAGTAGGATAATGTACTAAATTCACCCTAGTGTTGAAACGTATTATTAAGGTCGCTATGTTAGTACACCGGAGTCATGAACAGCAGCATATGATATCGAAAATTTATTATGTATTTCGTTTTGACTGTGACAATGATAATATAAAAAATAATCGAGAATTTGTGAAAATTGTTGCAATGAGGTTGACCCCATTATTTGCAAGTGAATTATATTTTATTATATTATATTCAAGACATCTTGAAAATCGAATGATAGCTAGGTTAGGTAACGTCATCTGGACCGAAACCGTGCATTTTAATAGTAGTTTACTTTAAGGTAGTTCCATCACGGCATGGCTTTATTCAAGAATTTATTAAAACTTGGCGCATTCAAGAATTTATTAAAAATGGAGCAAATTATTTTTTTTCATTCTGAAAGCAAAGTTAATCACTGATTTAGAAAATAGCATAAAATGTATTTATTAATAATTATGTTACTTTCAAAATATTACATTTTTCTAACATTTGCTCCATTTCGCCGGTGTATCTGTTCATGAAGAAGAAAATGAGACGTCAACCATTCCAATCTGTCTAGTAGTTTGATCTGAATCATGCGCAGAATGGAAAACCTAAGATCTTTGCTTAAGATAATATTTAAAAGCATATGCAAGTCAGACGACATTAAAAAATCCTTTAATCGAGTACCAACAATATAGTGCGTTCGGCATTTTTATATGCAATAGGATTTGGACAATATTGAATTTCCAAACTCAATTCTTTTTACCTGACTCCCTCCCCTTAATATGTGTCCTGTGGCTGCATTTTTTAAATGATAAGCAAAAATTCGCAAATAATTTTTGAGCTCCCAGTTCTTTTTATCTTTTTTCTATCTTTGATTTAAGTATGTTAATTCTCACTTAAAAGATTAATTTCGCTAACACTCCCGTAAGCGCCGTATAAAAATATCGATTTTCAAGTATTCATTATTTATTCAATTTGTCAGTAAGAATCATCCAAATTTTGGAATGTTCATGAACATCAGTTTGATTTGCTTCCCTGACATAACTATCTTAATGTTACTTGGTATCGAGATGTTATCTCGTCACTCGATTGATAATAATACATATGGTCAAGAATAAATAATTTAACAAATGTTTCGACACAGATCTGGCCTTACAACCCTTTTACGCCTTTTGGGCCCGTAGTCGAGAATGGTTCGGTGAATCCTTTTATCGATAAATCACCTATGGAAATAATCAACAGCGGAAACGCGGCCGATTTACCCTGGCTCACGAGTTCCTCCACCGAGGAAGGTATTTATCCCGCAACTGAATTTATTACTGACGAAGAATGGACGAAAAAAGTCGACGAAGACTGGGACATAATTGCACCTCATCTTCTCGATTACAACTATACGATTCCGATATCGGAGCATGCGAGAGTTGCACGGTACATCAGGTGTTTTTACATGGGTGACAAGCGCATAGAGATTCGCAATATGGATTTTGTTATTCCCATGCTGGGCGATCGTCTCTTCGGCGTAGACGCTGGGAAAGCTGCTAAGGAGCAAGCCAGAGCTAACAAGAGTCCGGTCTGGTTCTATTACTTTGGTTACCGTGGGGAATACAGTCTTTCCAATACATTCACCGGTACCAACCAAAGCTTCGGTATGTTTTCATTACTGTAAATCGAATTTCCCAATTAAATCGGGTGTACATAAAAAATTTTGCACCAATTCTATGGGAAAGCCAGAATTGGTGAACTTCCTTATGGAGCGCTTCTAAAAATATTTCTTCAAAAACATATTATCGGTCAGTTCCAAAAATTTTCAGAGATTTTCCAAATTTGGTATGTAGATTCCTCTGATATTTTCCGAATATCTCGGTCATTTTCACTGAATACCTCCAGTATATGGGGTATTCCACTCGGAGTAGGACAGATTTTCATCAAGGGTCCTCAAACCCGATGCCCGTTCAGAATCTTCTTTGTTAGAATCCCCCTAAGAGTCTTTCACAATTATAGGACCCAGTTGATTATGGATCTATCTTGAATTCCGTTTAAAAATTCTATACAAAAACCATTTTCGGACCGTAAACCGCCTATATCTGAGTGTAAATAGGGTAAAAATAAAATATCACTAGTGCTTTCATAGTGTATCAAAATGATACAGAACTGTAGTAAAGTGTTGAGCTTGCCTTCTATTTTTATTCCCTGTCAAATAAATGCACAATTTTTATCTTCGCAAAGAAAATTTCCACATTTTATTGACAGCGAATGAAAAAAAGGCAAGCTTAACATTTGAAGACGGTTTGGAACGTTCTGAAAAATGCTAAGTCAAATTTTCAAGAAAAGAAAGTAGACCCTAAGGGTAGAGATAAAATTATTTAAAAAATTTCAGTTTTATTGCCATATAATTTTTTTTTGGAAATGGGGTTACCATTGTAATTGCATATTTGGAAAAAAGCACTTCCTTCCGGTTAAAAAGCATTAGTGACATTTTATTTTGTACCCTATTTGCACCTCAGATATAGGCTGCTTACGGTCCAAATATTGTTTTTGTGTCGAATTTTCAATGAGGTTTTAAAAGAGATCTACAATCAACCGAGTCCTATAATAATGTGAGACTCTCAGGATGACCCTAATAATGGAGAGTCTGGACGGGCATCGAATTTAAGGATCCTCGCCCAAAATCTATCCCACTACTCGTGGCATACCCAATGTATAATGTATCAGAGCACTAGAGTTCCAGAATTTTTTACACATCATGCGATTGAACAAAAAAGTGCAGAAGTATCTTCTTACTCTCTAGAAATAATCTGAGATATTTCAACAAAACTTTTTGACCGACCAAGCACGCGAAAAATTTCAGAAGAATTTCAGAATCAATCAAAGTTTCTCAGGAAAACTACAAAGTTGAAACTACAAAGTGCAACGTTTGTAAAAAATTTGAAATTTTTCGTATTTAAAGTGTCATTGACTGAGAAAATAAAATATCTGCAGGACAATTAGTCATTTTGAGATTCAGGGATAACTTTTCTGGGAAGTTTTAAAGATAAATTATAGAATTTTTTAGAAATATTTTCACCAGGACTTTGTGAAAGATGTGAATAATGCGGTAGTAATGTGCAAGGATTTATTTACAGGTGTAGCACACAGCGATGAGAGTTATTACTTATTCGCTACGCCGGAAAAGCCCTTACATAACGACGAGGATAAACAGATGAGCGAAGATCTCGTGCATTTGTGGAGTTCGTTTGCGATGACAGGGTAAGTTGAAGGATTACTTTGAACTTATTCTTTCCTTCTGTTAAGAAAGCTGAAGAGTTGCAAAAGCGAGAAAGTTGGGTAAATGGCAGTGATATCCGATATCCATATTTGAATTGTTCGGTGGAGCCATTAATTTTTGCTTCCTCGTAGAGGAAGCGTTGTTTCCATTAAAAAAATTTTTTTCGCGATTCTCATGCCAGTATGCTTAGAATTGTCCAAAACGTCGAGAAAAGTGGTTTAGAAAAAATGTCCATATGTATGTATGTATGTATGTATGTATGTGTGTTTGTGTGTGCGTGTGCGTGTGCGTGTGCGTGTGCGTGTGCGTGTGCGTGTGCGTGTGCGTGTGCGTGTGCGTGTGCGTGTGCGTGTGCGTGTGCGTGTGCGTGTGCGTGTGCGTGTGCGTGTGCGTGTGCGTGTGCGTGTGCGTGTGCGTGTGCGTGTGCGTGTGCGTGTGCGTGTTTTTCTTTGAAAACATTTATTTCCATGTCATCTATCTATTAGTAAAGTTCTAAGCCGGAATTCGCAAAAATGGCCATGTTTCTACGGTACCATTCATATTTAATTTTCTCAAAAGTCGTAAAAAATTACCAGAATATTATATTTGAATTTTAAATTGTTTTATTTATTGATTATTGTTATATGCAGACATTATGGCCGATTTTTTGTTGATACAAAATAATTAAGGATGTTGAAAATATAAAAAAATATATTTTTTTATGGCCGATTTCTGCAATATACCTGCTTTTTTATGATTTTTTTTTATATAATAAAAACCTTATTACGTATTTGTAAAATTTTTTATTTGTTTACCATTTTTTAAACCAGTTAGTGAAACGCAATATAAATGATGCGATGACAGTGTGATGTCTCCAACGCAATACGTAACACTTACATTATATTCGAATTCGCGCGAATAATGGGACATGCGCTGCAATATCTTAGCGCGTATCGCATGCGCAGCGTGTTACTGTCGCGAAAAGTTACTTCTGCTACACTCGAGACGCATAACCTCGAATTGACGTTTTTATTTTTCGTTCATATTATGCTGTTAGTTTAGATCCGTTGGCCATTTACGGTTTTTTTTTTCAATTAATAGTGGTTAAAACAGAATCAACAATCATTAGAAGTGGTCAGATATGTATCATTTGTTATGAAGTGATGATTTAATGTTTGTGCAGCACATTTGTGAATGTGTCAACAACGTATATTTTTTTAGTGCTGTTTTTAGTGGTTTGGGGCACCTTAGTAAAGGTGCCCCAAAGATGAAAGCAGCATAAACATTTTTATTTAAGTGGTAAACTTTATATGCCATTTACCGAAACTTGGTTTTAAATCTATTCTGCGCGTGATTCAGACCAAACTACTAGACAGATTGGGCTGGTTGACGTCTTATTTTCTTCTTCATGAAAAGATACACCGGCTAAATGGAGCAAATGTTAATAAAAGGTAATATTTTTTAAGTGACATAATTATTACTAAATAAATTTTATGCTATTTTCTAAATCAATGATTAACTTTGCTTTCAGAATGAAAAAAAAACAGTTTGCTCCATTTAGCCGGTATATCTTTTTATGAAGAAGAAAATGAGACGTCAACTAGCCCAATCTGCCTAGCAGTTTGGTCTGAATCACGCGTCGAGTGAAAAGCCTAAGAATTTTGCTTAAGATAATATTGAAAGGCATACGCAAGTCAGATGGCAATAAAAAATCCTTTCATCGAGTACCAACAATATAGTTCATTGGTCATTTTTATATGCAAGAGAATTTGGATGATATTGAATTTACAAATTTAATTATTTTGACCTGACTCCCTCCCCTTAATATTACTTGTCTCGTGCAAAAGGCGATATGAAGTTGATATACCAGCCGACAGCAGTGAACGCGCTGTAGGTGTGTGACTTCGGCGGTCCCCAGAGTTAAGCAGTATTGTTTGCGGCCATAACTTGGATGGGTGGCGGCTTAGCCGCCCACTGATTTTCGCGCCAACTTCTGAGCGGGAGGCAGTTTTTTCAGAGTTTCTAATGTATACTCTTGCAGTAGAAACACAGTAAAAATAAAGCCGCCCGTATCGATCAGGTTTTCCGCTGTTTCCCTGTGCCCTCATGCAAATGGGATACAGTAGTACAGTAGATTGAACGGTTGCGGACAATACAGGGAAAGGGGAGATGGGTAACGTAAAAGCCTGAATAAGGCGTACGGATGAACATACCAATAAAAACAAAAAAAAGTTCATATACCAACTTCTTTAAAATAGTCTCGTTCAGGAAAATTATGTGTATATAATAATCGATCTGTTTTCAGAATTCCCGACATGGGTATCGATTGGCCGCCCGTCGATCGTTGGAATGATGAATTGCAATATTTGCGAATCACAAATCCAGAAGAGTTACGTATCGAGGACACCGACAATTTCGCGAATAAGAAGTTTTGGAGAACCATCGATTTCAACGAGAATAAACTGCATCACAAAAATATAGATATTAGCAATCTTGACTAGAAATGATATGATATACTGGATTCTATGATACATTGGGAAAAAAATTAAATGGTGTCAATCATGCCGGGAGATTGGCAAAATGTTTGTTATATCAACGGAATATAAGCTAAGATAGCTGCACATTCGAACTAATAAAATTCCTTTTTTTTATTCAACTACATCTCGATGTTGCGCTACAAGTAAACATTTACTTCAGTAACCACCAAAACTGTTCTGCTAAAATATAAGATTGAAACAAGACATAGCCACACGGAAAAAAAGTCAAGGTTGGACTTATTAAGATCTTGGTAAAAAAATTTTACCAAAAAATACGTTCTAGGCGCAGCCAAGTTATCGGTGAGGCGTACTAAATACTTGGTTGTCCTATTAAATTCTCGATTATGTTAACCTATATTTAGGTTGTGCCTATAAAGTTTTCTTGATAACATTTTTAACCACGTTTTTGGTAGTTCTAAAACTTTTTCTCAGTGAAGTACTCAATTGGAGTGCTACGAATGGTTGAACGAATTACACGTTCTACTTCAATAATCGAAATGATTGCCATGTATCAACCTCATAGAAAATATTGACGTTCTATTTTAACCGCCACTTTATTGGTCGTGCTACATTAGTCGCGTGTTAAAACGGTTGGGAAAAATTAAGCGTCCACCTCACCGCACCACAGGCCCCCAAGAAATTCCATAGAGTCACATATTATTTAAAAGTGATTTCTTCTAATGCCTAAACTTTATTTCTTTTCTTATGATAAACCTGAGTTACGAGACGAGAGGACGACCAGCAAAACGTTTGTTTCGACGGTGTTACACGTCATCGGTCGTCATCAACAACGTAGTCGCCGTTTCCAAACTTACAGGGCGTTTCAACAGCCAGTATCCAGGAAAGCCAAGCTTGCTAATTCCCAGGGACTTCGACAACGAGTGGACAACGCTTACTCCGAGCTCTCGCAACGACTCTACTAGCGTATTGGTGGGCGCTAAATATTTCTTCAAACGGTAGCGCTCGTGTCTACCAGTAGACAATCCGCAAGAGTATTCCCACATAGCACCGAAATATTCCTAAAACATTCTCAAAATATTCTTTTGCAATAATGCGAAAATATTGTGAAAGACGTTTGAAACATTTGAAAAATATAATATTTCTATAATGTTACAGAGCAATATTGTGTGAATATTAAATTTTCCGCCTAAGGCTAATTCGTTAGGAATTCTACCATTCTGAATATAATTTTTGATTGCGAGTTTTTAAGTAACACCATTGGACGTCCTCGATGACAATCCTATTTATTAGAGAAAAAAAAATATGCCCATGGCAGAAATGCCATGGCGGATACAATATAGAGGGGGAAGTCGGATGCGGCCGCATGGGGGCCTGGTTACTGATCCAGACCAGACCCCCAGGGGGGACTGGCTGCTGACCCGGACCGACACTGCGATAGGCGTAATGCCAGACAGGGGGAAATGCAAATAAAAGAGAAAAAAAAGAGGATCGCCAATGTGTTCTCTCGACCAAGACTAATGAATTAAAAAATAAAGATAGAGCAAACTTTCAGAAGATTTCTAGTGTATGAAAATCTTGTAACAAAAATCGATTCATACGATGCCGCGTTTTCCAGTAAAATCTAATGTGGCTTCCAATTGCTGTCAGATGATTTCGCTATTTCCAAATAATCATATGAGGACTTCCCGATGGAATTTCAGTTGTTTGCAAGTCGAATGATACTCAAGAGAGCGAGGTGAATTCCATTTTATCACGAAATACCGATGATTCCAAATTCAACTTTTTGAAATAGTTTACAAATTTCCATTTGAAATGTATTGGAATGTTGCAAAAGAATCCATTCTCCAATTTGCAAAATCTGATCTGGAATCGTTTATTGGAAACTCTGCGAAATATTGTTGACGAAATGGGATGGTTTGTTTTACAGGTAATGTCCAGAAATATTTTAAAAAAATATTGGCAATTGTTTTACCTCCAACAATATTTCTGAAAGATAAGTTGACAATACTGCAATTAAATATTTGTGATTATTTTTCCCATCCAAATTTCGACCAATACAACTGCACCATTGGACGTCCCGCGGTATAACCTACGCGGTTTGAAACTGATATTTTTTCATAATTTTGTCTGTTGGTTTCCGTGCAGAAATTAGTTCGGGCAGCCGCGATTAAATAAGGGGCCTTCTTAGGTATAAACGTGGCATCCACAATAGGGAATCCACTCTGGAACCCTACTAGGCTCAACAGAGGCTGCCACGACAAAATATATAGTAAAAAATGTCCACTTTGGGGCCTAATCGAGCTCAAATGTAGAACCCTCACTAGGATCACTCATTTTGAGCCTCTTCATTGCCTACAAAGGTAGCCTTTACAGACAACTGTATAGGCACTGTATAGGCAACTTTATAGGCCCTTTATAATTTGATTTTTTTATATTTCCGATACGTATTCTGCAATAGGTATGACAAATTATTCCCTTACTGAAACCCGTCGGAGTTAACCAGGTAATCACACATCTAACTATTGAAGGTCAGTGTCAGCTAAGCGGTCACCCATCTATGTATTGACCATCAGTCGAAAGCCCCGCGGTCATCCATCTAAGTGATCACCGTCAGGCTAGGCGGTTATCCAACCTAGTACTGACAGTCAGAGTTAGCAAAGCGGTCACCCATCTAAGTATTGACCATCAGTCGTCAACCACGCGGTCACCCTAGTACCAAAGAATATGGACATGCCTAGAAGCACAGTTCCCATGCTTTCGTTGAAGTCAGAAAAGTTGGGGTACTCGAACAAGCTTGGTACCCCAACTGGTGTGGTGTCGCTAGTGTGTCGCATAGCTGTGTGTTGTACGTGTAGCTCACACATAGAACCACACATAGAATCACAACAGGCTTGGCACCGCCTTGCGTCATGCTTCCCGCGCTGCTATTGGCTAGAAGTTGGGGTACTCATTCTCTCTCTTTCGCTCCCATTCAGTTGAGATCGTCGGGGTACTCATGCTCTCTCTTTCGCTCCCGTTCTCTTCAGAGCGTCGGGGTACCCATGCTTTCTCTCCCGCTCCCGTTCTATTCAGAGCGTCGGGGTACTCATGCTTTCTTTCTCGCTCCCGTTCTGCTCTGAGACATGGTTTCTTTTCCCATCCGAAAGTGATTTTTTAATGAAAGTGATATCCGGTAAAATAGTATATTACGCCACTAGGGAGGGATGGTCTACTTTCACTCCCCAGTGGAGTATACTATTTTTCATCATATCTGCAGCGGAAAGTTCGAATTACGTAAAGCCCGTAGGGCGGGAAGTCGAATTTCCCGCGCAGGTATGGTGAAAATTACATACTTCATCAACAACCAGTTTCCACAATTTATAGAGGACTTGGGGGGCGTCCATTAATCATGTGAGAATCTGAAAGGGAGGGGGGGGGGGGTACTGAAAATCATCATGAATGATCACATGGGGGAGGGGACGAATCTTGGGTCAAAGTCACGTACATTTCTCGATACATTATTTTCTAATATTACCGAGTAGATTTTATTATGATTCGAAATAGTTTTGCAGTTCCAAGAAATGCGCATTGTATGGCCCGAGTCTACAGTCAAATCCTCAATTCCTCGCGGGTAGTACATGCCAAGAATGTGGGCAATACTTTTGTACAAAAAAAGCCGTTGCTGCCCACAAAACTCTGCACAAGAAAAATAAAAAAAGCATTGAACGGGTTAGTGACGAAGGGAAGGACGAAGACGAGTTGGAGGACGTGCAGGTTGAAAGTAATACGTTACAGGATAAAGCTTTTGTAAGCGTGTAAAGGAGTATCGAGACTCCGTGGGTAGCTGATGACTAGTGGCAAACTAGTGATTGCTTCGGATACCAGTCACTTATTTACTTTTAATATGACGATACCAAAGTTAGTAATAAGCGGATATTATATAAGCGGATTTTGAATTTTATGCAACTAAAATATAATTAAAACAGCATAAATTGTATGAGATAATTATTTTATATTTTATCCTTTTTACATCTGTCCGATAACGAAAAAAGCATGTGATAACGAGCCAGGGGGGGGGGGGGTCCATCGAAATATCACGGCTGATCACGAATGGGGGGCACGGGGCCAAAAATTTGATAAAAACGCATCACGTGATTAAAGGACGCCCCCTTGTCTAGAAGATATTATACGAAAATCGAGTTGGTGTAGCAAAAATGACGCTCCGTAAAGTGTAGTTTTGAGTCCAAAACACAATTTTTTTTCCCCTGTATGCTAATTAATATCGCCAATCAATATCCCGGTTATGGAAAGAATAACATACATACTAGAAATTGACAAGCGATTGTAATTAACATTCAGGTAGAAAAAAAACCGGAGTTTTGAACCCAAAACTACATCTTTCGAATCTAGCGTTTTACCTGCAACACCAACGAAATTCTCGTAGAATTCTTTGTAGACAAGTTCTATATAAATTGTGGAAACTAATTGTTGATAAAATATATAGTTTTTACCGGATATCCGTTTTCACTAGATTAAATTACGATATAAATTTATTAAATTATAATGTAACAATCGCGAGAAAAAAAAAAATTGTTATTACTGGGATTCGAACGCACGACGTTCCGCTAAATATGAAGGAAGGTGGGGAAATTTCCCCTACCTTCATCCCATCCGCCTAGTAGGCGGAGTTAATTGATCGGTCTACCGTGGTGCCATCCTGCGGTCGATTTATACGCAGAAAGTTTTGCTTCAAGCCATCCATAAGAACTGTGCTTCTATGCATATCCATATTCTTTGCTAGTGCTAACCCTCAGGTCAGTCAGACGATCGTCCACCCAAATACTAACGAACTAATGCGCGCAAACAATGAAATAAGCAACTTCGTCGAATATGTTTATAAATGGTAAAAACGATACAATGTATCATTTTTGACATAACCTATTGCCGTGAAAAATAACTGAATGTGCTTCTATTATTACCACAGCAGACGTAATCATATAAATCTATAAAGTTCGGACTATATTACACGAATTTTATTTTATATTTCATATTACCGATATTCAAATAGACAAAAAGGGGACAAGTACGGCGAGCGGACGTATACTTTTGAGCTCCGGCAAAAAACTACTTTTCTAGCAGATAAATAAAAGTGAGGAAAAAGTGAACAATACAGTGAAATTAAGAAACCAAAAAGCTACGTCTATATTTAAGAAGTGTCGAAAAGTGGTAGCGAAATTACGAACAATACAGCATAAAGTGGAGAGGCAACGAAAATGGTGTCGAACAGAGGTATCGAACGTCGATCGCGGCCGTTTTCAACGTAAACAGAGGTACGGATTGCCACACGTGGCGTACACACGTACAGTTCAACGACTATAATTTCCAACGGATTGAACGCCCGACGGATTTGCGAAAGAGCTCTAGCATAGTTTCGTACGCAACGCACGAATATCAACGAATTGCAACTTATTTATCATCTGGACAAAGTAATAATGCAAGACTCAGATTTAGTGAAATCCGTTGTGAGGCATAGTCAGTGAAAGTATTTGGCCAGAACACGACGGTGCACACTACCACACAGAAAACGAAGGTGAGCAGTGGAATCGGGCGACTGTCCCTACCTGCCGCGACGTAAACAAAGTGACAGAAGTAGTATACGCTCGTGCTGGGAAGACAGACCCTACCCCCTCCCTACCTCCCGTCTGGCGCCGTGTCTAGTCTAATTGGCATAATTCCCCGAGCTCTGATTGGCTGTTGAAATCCCCTCTCCCTCCCACTCCTTACTTAAAACAGGTGGAACTAATTTGCATAATTCCCCGAGCTCTGATTGGATGTTTAAATCCCCTCTCCCTCCCACTCCTTACTTAAAACAGGTGGGATTAATTTGCATAATTCCCCGAGCTCTGATATATTGTGTATAGTCGGAAGGTCCTTCAATGCGAAGTTCCCCCGTAGTTTCGTATATAATAAACTTTTTCAGGAAAGGATGAGGTTGAATAAATGAATCGATCCGTGATTGAGCCTCAAACAATGATTTGTTTATTGGCTCGTGTGGGAAAAGCCGTTCCAGCATAAAAACCCACGTGGTCTGTGAATTTATAAAACGATTTTACAAGCGATCGCATCATCGTAAAATGTGTGTGTGTGTGTGTGTGTGACTGTACGCGTTGGTTTCGGTAGGGGACACGGTCCCATATCGTCAACCCCGTCGGGTTGAATGTGTGTGCGCTAGTAGGGGACAGAGTCCCATATCGTCAACCCCGTTGGGTTGGATGGATGGTTTATTACGGGACAGAGTCCCATATCGTCAACCCCGTTGGGTTGGATGAATGTTGAATGTGTCGCAGAACGGGAACGTGTTCCCAACGCGATAGATCGTGCGTCTTGTCGCGTGCCTCGGAGGCAACTACTCGTGTCTTGTATGCTTGTGTGCGCGCGCACGTCGACCGAGTCGGGGGGGGGGGGAAGCCTGGTGTTTATGCACGAGCATGGTGACGAACACCGCGTTTTTTTCATATCGTAACTTGTGATTCGAAATGGCGCGATTCGGATTGAAAATGTGTATGTCAAGATAATAATAATTCTCGGCGTTCACACCAAACATCCTCCCCGCGTTGGGAGTGTCAACGAACAAGATAATTCGAGAAGATACATAGTTTTTTGTCATATATATCGAACTTAAATGGCTTACAAAAATATAAGCTTATAATCTAAATAATGTGCTATTCGGTTGGCAACAAATATCAGAATACAAGATATGAAATTCATAATGAAGTTATACGTAATGATCTTAAAGGACTTAATCACAAAAAAAAAAATGAACAAAATTATCTCTTTTTTTTGGTCTACTTAAAGCTGAACATGAGATCGAAAAAATAAAAAATAGAGAAGAAAAACCAAAAAATTAATCAATGTTTTAATGGTTTGTTGGTAATGCGCATAACGAAGTTGTGTTTCTCTTGTATGTTCCTTGCGTTGTCTTGACCGTGACCACTCGGACCACGCCATCGTCCCCCGGATGAGTCTCGACCACTCGTCCCAGTCGCCACTGCATGCATGCTTGGTTCTTGTCGATTAGTAAGACGATCGTGTCTAGCGCGATGTTGGCGCTTGGATTTGTCCATTTTTGACGCTTTTGTAATTCGCTTAAATATTCGAGCTGCCATCTGCGCCAGAATTCTTGGCGCATTTTGGTGATGAGTTGCCATGATGACAAGCGATTATCTGCAACAGGAGCAAAATCATTTTCCGGCAGCATCGTGAGGGGTTTACCGATGAGAAAATGCGCTGGTGTTAATGCTATCGGATCGTTCGGATCGGTGGAGATAGGGCACAAAGGCCGCGAATTTAAGATTGCTTCGATTTCTATCGCTAACGTGTTTAGTTCTTCATACGTGAACAAATGATCGCGCATGACTCGTTTGAGGTGATGTTTGCATGATTTCACCGCTGCCTCCCAGAGGCCTCCGAAGTGCGGTGAAAGGGGTGGATTGAAATGCCACTCGATTCGTTTTTTCGAAGTGAATTCGTATAATCTCGTTCGGAATTCGTCGGATTCCCTTAAGACGTAAAATTTGCGCAATTGACTATTCGCGCCGACGAAGTTGGTGCCGTTATCGGAGTAGATATGGCCAGGAACTCCGCGACGACTCACGAAGCGTCACAACGTTGCCAAAAATGCGTCTGTTGACAAATCGCTTGCGATTTCGATGTGGATGGCCTTCGTCGACATGCAAATGAACACGCAACCGTATACTTTGACGCTACCGCGGTTTCGGTGTTTTTTTTCTTTGACGAACATGGGGCCGAAATAATCTACACCCGTATGATAGAATGCGGGTGCGTTGTCAACTCTCGATTTCGGCAAATCTGCCATCTTATACGCGATTGCTACTGGTCGAAAACGTATACATCGTGTGCAGCGGCGCACGATTTTTCGGACTTGATTCCGACCATCGAGCATCCAGAACCTTTGACGAATGTTATAGAGAGTCGATTGAACTCCCGTATGATAGAATTATTCGTGTGTATATCGAATCGAAAGATCTGTTACGTGATGACGGGAAGGAAGAAGGATCGGGTTTTTCTGATCTTCTTGTACATTCGCGCGATTGATACGACCGCCGACGCGGAGTAAATCCCTTTCGTCAATTATCGGATTGAGAGATCCAAGTTTTGCGCACTTTACGTTTCCCTTGGTCGAAAGTTGATTGATTTCGGTTTGAAAACGCGATTTTTGTACGAGACGAATAACGCGTTGCTCGGCTTCGTTGATTTCGGTTGTCGTTAAATCGCCTGTACATTTGTTTACGCTCAAAAAACGCAAACAATACGCGACGACGCGAATTAATCGTGTATATGACGAGAATCTTTCGAATATTTCGTCTGACTGTATTTGCGCGGTCATGCAAAATAATTTTTTAATGCCGTGAAGATCGTCTGGTGGTTTTTCGACGGACTGAGGCCACGTCGATTCGTGTTTGGCCAACCACGAGGGACCTTGAAACCAGGAATCGTTATTCAGAAAATTTTGAGGAAGTTGACCTCTTGACAACGTGTCCGCGGGGTTTTGTTCGGATCGAACATGTCGCCATTCAATATTTTTGCTGTTTTCTTGTATCTCCGCGACCCGATGGGCTTCGAATACCTTAAGTACGCTTGGATGTTTTTTCAGCCATTGCAGAACGATCGTCGAGTCAGACCAAAATATCGTTTTAAAAGCGCGAAACGGGAGTACGTCGCAAATTTCTCGATATAAACGCGTGAGTATCAATGCGCCGCAAAGTTCGAGACGCGGAATTGTCTGTTCTTTGAGCGGAGCGACTCGCCCCTTCGAGCACAGTAATTGAACGTGAATTTCGTCTTTTTCGTTACGAGATCGTACATATAGGCTAGCCCCGTAACCTGTCTTACTCGCGTCGCAAAATCCGTGAATCTGAATGTCGACGGAATTTTTTATTGAGATGTAACGATCGATTTTGAGATTGTCAATCAACGAGAGCTGCTCCGCGAATGACTGCCACGCAGAATGTAACGCGCTCGGTACTGATTCGTCCCAAGAAGTTTTTGCTTTCCAACAATCTTGCATAAGAACCTTTGAGACGAGAATGACTGGACCGAGTAAACCGAGGGGATCAAATATTTTTGCAATTTCTGACAAAATGTAGCGCTTGGTTACCCTTTCGGCGGGCGGTATACGTTTGACGGTATAGAGCAATTCGTCGCGACACGCGTTCCACGAGATGCCCAACGTTTTATGTATCGGATTTTCGTCTGTCAAAAATTCGAGATTCCTAATTTTTTCGGATAAATTGTTCAATGCGCGTGAATGATTCGACGCCCACTGGCGTATGTCAAAACCGCCGCGTTTCAAAATCTCGATAACCTCGTCTCGAATTTGTACGATTTCTTCTAGAGTATCTCCCCCCGAAAGCAAATCGTCGACGTATAGGTCGCGCTTCAAAGCTCCAGCTCCGACTGGAAACTCTGCGCATTCGTCATTCGCGAGTTCTTGTATTGTCCGTATCGCGAGAAACGGTGCTGATGACACACCGAACGTTACCGTGTTCAATTCGAATGCTTGCGTTTTATTGTTATGAATCCAGAATACGCGTTGATAACGGCGATCTGCGGGGTGGATCCAAATCTGACGGTACATTTTCGCGATATCGGCGGTGATTACGTATTTGTGACCGCGAAATCGTATGAGGTGCTCGAATAATTTAAGTTGAATTGTCGGACCGACCATTAGAGCGTCATTTAACGAAATTCCCTTACTTGTTTTTGCTGAAGCATCGAAGACTACTCGAGTCTTGGTGGTTGCGCTTGTCGTTTTTATCACCGCGTGGTGCAGGAGGTAATAGCCGGGCTGTGCTTCGTCGTCGATCCGCGTCATATGACCCAGATCGATGTATTCGGTCATGACGCGATGATATTCTTGCTTGAGAGTCGGATCGGCATTCAAGCGCCTTTGCAGCCCCCCGAATCGTCGTAGAGCCGTCACTCGAGAGTCGCCAAGGTCATGGTCCTTGTTTCGAAACGGTAGACGAACCGTGTATCGTCCCGATGATTCGCGTTTGACGTTTTGTGTGAAATGTATTTCACAGTCCGAATTCTCCGATAGTTTGATTTGATTAACGTTTGCATCGTCCAATAACCAAAACTTTGCGATTTGGTCTTTCAGCTCGGTTAATTGACACGATATGCGCTTGTTATTTGGCGCATCTGTTAGTCCGCCGGCGACTGCCCAGCCGAGCTGAGTTTTTTGTAAAAAGAGCTCACAATTGTCGCGAGAGAGATTACATTGTCCGATCGATAGTAGCGATAACGTGACGCCGGATCCGAGGAGGAGGTCGATTTTTTCCGGCAAATGAAATTGCGGGTCCGCGAGTTTTATGTTGTTCGGAATGTTCACCCGTTCACGAGGGAAGATTTCGTTCGGCACTTTGTCGGCGATTTTTGGAATAACAAGGAACGAGAGGGTTTTGTGAAAGTTGTTATGAATCGAGTAGAACGTACACTCGACTGCACCTCTTGAAATCGTGTTTGTGTTATCCATCATTCCCACCGTAAGCGAACTTGCGCGTACTGATAATTTCAGTTTCTTGGCGAAATCTTCCGTTATGAAATGTGCCGTTGCGCACGTATCTAATAAGGCGCGACCCTTTATGAACTGCCCGTTTGTATCTTTAATGCGGACTTGTGCGCTCATCATTAATTGCGATTGAGAGATTCGCGACGTAAAGCTGTGCGCGACTACGTCTAGTCATGCCGAATTTGTTTTTGACCTCGAATCGTTTGCGGTATTCGTCTTTGCCGGAGTTTGATTGGAATTCGCGGTCGATTTCTCGTTATGCAACAGCGTGTTGTGAAATTTCGAACAATTTTTGCAATGCGATGACTTGCATTTATCGCGATGTGAGCGTAAGCAATTTTTGCACAAATTTGATTTTGTCACGAAATCCCATCGTTGTGGTACCGACATATTCTGAAATTCGCGACACCGATACACGGGATGGCTTTCCCTTTTGCACACAAGACAGTTAGAGGACGTGTCGGTCATCAGCGCGCGCGCGCCGTCTTCTCCCCTTCGCGCCTTCACACTGCTTTGATCTTTCCCGAAGAACGATCGTTTTTTCGTTGTTTCTTGCTTCGTGCGCGACGAATCTTGTTCGATTGTAAACAGACGAAATGCGGTTTCCGAAACGAACTGGTACAATTGATTAAGCGTCGGTGAAATATCGAGACTGAGAGTTTCTTCCCATTTTGCGCGAATGTTGTATGGCAACGCACGTTCTAATATTCGTACGAGTAGATGTTCGTCTGGCCGCACGTTCATGGTCGCGAGCATGTTCGTATGTTGGCGCATATCGTCCACGAGTCGCGTTAACCCCTTGTGGGTCGCCCCCCCCCCCTTTGGTCTGAACCTGGAGTTCGAGAATCGCGTCTAGATGTTTCGTAATCAAAATTCGGGTTTTATCATACGAGTCAAGCACTAGTTTCCACGCGAATTTGTAATTCTCCTCACTCACGTTGTATATGAGGATTTTGTTCAGCGCGTCGCCCTCGAGGCAGTTTTTCAAGTAAATGAATTTTTGAAGACTTGTAATGTCCTCTCGCGAATCGATCATCGTAAGAAATGTGTTCTTGAACGACAACCATTTATCGAGTTCACCGTTGAACTTCGGAAGATCAGCTACCGGCAATTTGAGACGACGCGTACCGTCAATTGGAAGTGACGTCGTATTTTGCGCGTTGCCCGGCAGCGACGTCACCGACAATACACTTGTTTCGATTTTCGCCGCGACCGCGTAAAATCTGTTTTGTAGTTCATCTAATTTGCTGAGTTGTTCACTCTCAGGATCGATTAACAGTGCGAGTTCATCGTGGAACTCTTCGTACGCCTGAAATTGTTCGCGCAAACGATCGACGCGCATTTTCACGTTCACGGGTTCCAAATCCTCTTCTTCCGCGATTTTTTCGAGTTTCGTCATTTGCGTCTTTAACGTTGTACGTTTTTGATTAATGTATTTTATACGCTCACTACTCATCTTGACTTTATTCGCGTTAAAAATAATTCACGAAAAATATCTCACACTTCCGGCACTACGAGCTGATATTATGTGCGTAAGCATCGGCTGTCGAAACGAGACTGAGGACTCGGCCCGTCCTACCAATCGCGATTGCTCTCCTTTGTCGAGCGCACGACATCGCTGCGAGCGTGCACGGACTCGCTCGTCTACTTATCGTGGCGGCGAGGTGTGAGTTGTTTGGGACCACCGCGCTTCGCGTAATGTAAACAACGCCTAGTGGACTCGCTTTGTGTCGCTCTATTACTTTGCCGTGTTTGTCCGTGAGCGAGAGAAAGAAAATATTGCGCGAGAAATATATTATGACGAATATCTAGTAACGAACGTCATTTTGAATCAGTTATGTATATGGAATCTCGAATTATAATGTATCGAATTGAGTAAAGTAAATCGTTTACGAATAAATAAATTGTTTATGAAATCATGAATAATAAAATACTTATCGATTGATAATGATGATTGTCTCTGCTGGTGGCGAGCTGGGTATGACGGATCTCCGGGGCCGAGGCGAGTGGTCGTCGAGTGTCCTTGAAGTGATATCGCGCACTTTTTTGTATGGTTCTTTTTTTTTTATTATTCGGGTCCTCATTGTGGGCGTGGGTTCGAATCCCACTTCTGACACCAATTTGTATAGTCGGAAGGTCCTTCAATGCGAAGTTCCCCCGTAGTTTCGTATATAATAAACTTTTTCAGGAAAGGATGAGGTTGAATAAATGAATCGATCCGTGATTGAGCCTCAAACAATGATTTGTTTATTGGCTCGTGTGGGAAAAGCCGTTCCAGCATAAAAACCCACGTGGTCTGTGAATTTATAAAACGATTTTACAAGCGATCGCATCATCGTAAAATGTGTGTGTGTGTGTGTGTGTGACTGTACGCGTTGGTTTCGGTAGGGGACACGGTCCCATATCGTCAACCCCGTCGGGTTGGATGTGTGTGCGCTAGTAGGGGACAGAGTCCCATATCGTCAACCCCGTTGGGTTGGATGGATGGTTTATTAGGGGACAGAGTCCCATATCGTCAACCCCGTTGGGTTGGATGAATGTTGAATGTGTCGCAGAACGGGAACGTGTTCCCAACGCGATAGATCGTGCGTCTTGTCGCGTGCCTCGGAGGCAACTACTCGTGTCTTGTATGCTTGTGTGCGCGCGCACGTCGACCGAGTCGGGGGGGGGGGGAAGCCTGGTGTTTATGCACGAGCATGGTGACGAACACCGCGTTTTTTTCATATCGTAACTTGTGATTCGAAATGGCGCGATTCGGATTGAAAATGTGTATGTCAAGATAATAATAATTCTCGGCGTTCACACCAAACATATTGTTTAAATCCCCTCTTCCTCCCACCCCCTTTTTTAAAACAGGTGGGAATAATTTGCATAATTCCCCGAGCTCTGATTGGTTGAGTGGGTTTTTCCAGGGCCTTGATTCCCTGAGCTCTGGTTGGTTGAATATTTTTCTCGGTGAAATGTTTTCCCGAGCGCTAATTGGTGGGTGGGAACTTGTCCACCGCGGTCGATAATATTTGAGATGAAAATCCTTCGATGCTCCTGCAGTCGGTAATGTAGATTTTTTCCTATCTATCGGTACTATCGGTAACTCGATTTTCCGGATGTTGGTAAATTTTTCAGTCCTGCAGCCGGTAACTCAATTTTCCGGATGTTGATAAATTTTCCGGATCGATAAGTCGGTAAAATCGATAAAAAGAATTTTTTCGGATGATGGTACATTTTTCAGGTAGGTAAGTCGTGAAATAAAAAAAAACAGGATTTTCAAAAGCATTGATTTATTAACATAGTAGTTAATTATTCGTGTGACAAGATATTACAAATGTTGTAGTTGTGTATGTGTATCTCAGACAGTAGTTTCACGGTAGGGTTTTTGAAGTGACATCGTTGGTTGTGGTAGATCCGTCGACGTGAGTGGCACCGTCGCAGGGTTGTTCTGCAGGCAGCGTGCGCATTCCCGCTTGCAAGTTGCGAGTCTTTTCGTGGAGGGGGTGGCGGTGGTGTGGGTAGCTAACTCTTTATTTCGAAAAAGTCCAACAATTTCTTCGTTAGCCGATTCAGTCCCCGTATCGGTGTTTGGTTCTTCAATGCTACACCATGGTGTATGTTCTCTATATATATTCTCTTTGTTGGATTGATAAGAATTTTTCAGAGAATTTTTTCTTTTTTCTTTTTATTCACACCCTCGTTGCTAGATGGTTTTTTATCGACTGGTGTTGATGTAGCCAGATGTTGTGAATAAATAGGAATCACGGATTTGAGATCTTGCATGTTGAGCCAAGTACGTATTTTTCCCACATTGTTTAATGCACACTTTGCGGTATCTTCTCTCAAAACTCAGTGATGAATGCAGTAAACGTTATTAATTGGCATGTCCTTGAACGTTGGGCCCTCGTACTCTTCCAGATTGATAATTTCACGTCCCAATACTCCACGCAAAAGTTCAGCTTTTTGTGCACCACGCGTATAAATATGTAAAGTGTAACGACACATTATTCGTAGATTTGCGTACACTTTTTGTAGAGGCGTATCACCGTCTGTCCACTCAAGTCCGTGATGAAAACAAGTCGAAGAATTATTACTTGTGCGAATTGATTTAGGTAGTTCACCAAAATCGTAGGATGGCTCGACAAGCCAGTGACCATAATGTCCTCCATCAAAAGTAGTCACAGCAATTTCTTTCGGTAAAAATTGTCCGGATATTCCATAGAGCGCTTGAATATCTACTACAACGTCCATTATGAGAGTTTGAGGCGGACTGCTGTAGCATATGTGACTGCTGTTGCGTTTAAATACCCGTTCTAGCAGTGTTCTATCGTGGCTCCCTCTCACGCACTGAAATCGGCGATAACTTGTCACGTAGAATCTATCTCAATCACGTTGTCATACTCGGCGTAAATAATACAATTTAATGTTGTCGTTAGTGGTTGAGCAAAGCGTACTTCCACTCTCACACTTCCGTGTCTCACTAAATTCCAGTGACTGAAACAGCTTGCAGACAAGTCAGGAGTCAGATCAAATGCAAACAGACAGTAGCCCTTGGGGTATTCATATCGGTCAAGATCTAAACCTTCGTTTTGAAAGTGTATGCCGGTGCCACTAAAAAGAGTATGATAACTCTGAACCCACGTGGTACTATCAAAATTTGGCTGAAGAGGTTTGCTGGGAATTTGTTCACCGTCTATGTATAGAGATAGGAAATTGAGGTGTTGATTATGAAAGTAGAATGGGTTTAGCGTTATACTGCCGTTGAATGCTCCGTTATTTACAACACCGAGAATAATACGTTTCGGTAATTGTCCGAGAATAACATTGTCTAACATATCACCAACTATTCCACTATGCATTGTAAATGCTTTAACTTCCACACGGGTTATTGGATATTTTGCTGTTGTCTTTGCAAGCATTTTAGCATGAGCAATCAATACACCTGGAGAAATTTTTGCTCGACGTACCAGTAAAGTTGCTTCGGTTATTTGTACGGTGTGTGAAACTCCACTTACAACAGGCCCCATTAGACAAAAATCATCTTTTGAGCGTACGAGTCGTAGACGTACTTCCACACCGTTTAATAGAAGTTTGTCTTGATTAAAAACATCACAATGTAAATGTCCAATCATATCCACTGTCTGTCTATTCATTACAATTCCTTCGCGAATATCTTGACCCGCATTCGTACCTTTTTTCCGTTTGGGAGCACTTCAAATGTACGAGGTGTATCGGCATACCAAAGACCAGTCGATAGATGAGACTTTTTCGCTGCAGGTCCATAATTGAGTAGTGTCTAAATATACGCTCTGTAAAGATAGGCATTGTTTGGTGGCGCTACAAGTTTCTGGTTGAAATATACATCCACCTGATTAAATATGCTGTGTAGAAAGTTATTAACAGGTGCGACGTTAGAAACAGGTTCGCCTTTAATTTTTACACTCACAGCAAGCATTGTGTGAGTGAGATCTAAATATTCTTCACCATGGCCAGGTATGACAAATTCAAGAGGTCCGACGTCCGAAAGGGATGAGACGGGTTTGTAGTGAACCCATTGTGAGCTCTCTATAGATGTTTGAGTTGGTGGAATTGTAAACAAGTCGAGTTCAGACTTCATACACTCACAAGAGTGTGTATGTAAGAAACACATTGTTAATCACTTCCGAACATGTCGGATTTTTTACGTTTTTTCACTGGTGTCCTACTTGTTTGCTTTTTCCTTCTTTTTACAGTTTTCTTTTTCTTGGTTACGGTTCTCTTTTTTCTTCTCTTGGTAACGCCGTGAGATTTTTTCGAAACAGCAGCGCGTCGCTTCCTTTTTTGCGTGTATGTACGTGCACGGCCGGTGAGTGACTGCATCAATCGGGTCGTGTTCCTCGTATTATATCCTGATCCGTTCATGAGAAGAGCAATTTTTTCATTCGCTTTCCGTTGTAAATTTTCACCCGATTCAGTCATTCGCCGTCGTAGTGACTCTTTGAAGGGTTTCTGGTGACCGCTTACATCTTCGAGGACGTGCAGTCCTGTACGTAAAGCCTCTTTCCCTACGGCCTTAGCGCCCGATTTCAACAATGGTAGTATACTTCTGAAGAGACCGCCGAGAAAGCTACCGATCCCGTGCCCACGTTGATGAGGGGCACCAACAAAGACGTTGTGTATCCTTCCACCGCCACCAATTTGATTCTCGTAATAACTAGTATAATAGGCCATACCGTAGCACTCTCCTCATAATCAAGTGTCAATGTCAACGATTTATATACGAATGCAAGATGCGTGCATCGTACCACTTTTTATATCAATTTTTTAGCAACGTATATTTTTTTAATGTTAATATTCTTCCAACAATCTGTAGATGGAGCTTGCAATGTCTTCAAAAAGGTTTTGACCTTCCAGTTCAGTTATGATATATAAATCGAGAGGTTCAAAGAATGAAGGCTTTTCGGTGGATCATCCTTTACCATTTCTCTCAAGCTGATGTAGGCTCGATGTCTTGACTTGAGCAGAGTATTTGTAATAATATCAGTAATTACATTGTTGTAGGGAATATCATCCGCTACTTTGACTCTCAAATCAATATCTCCAATTATATTAACCAGCTCATGATCGCGTGGTGTTAATAGTTTTATAGGTTCAAATTGGGAAACTTCAAAGTTGTCGCCACAGCATCGCGTTATCAATTTTTTTATTTTGCTGACGGTGTTCTCATAACATTGTGGTATTAGACATTTTTTCCGAATTACTGTTTACCACTTTTCAAGATACTCACTAAAAGTTACGATGATAAAGTCAGTTATTTTTTCTTCTTCTTCACAATTTTCGACTTTTTTAGTAATTTCACTTTGATCCATCGTCGAGTCATCCGTAGTATCTTCAAAAAGCATTCTTCCAAACGTGTTTACGATTTTCACACTATTTCACTTTTACACTTTTTTTAAATGAAGCGTCAGCGTTAATGTCCCGTACTCGAATGGAATCCTTGCTCCCAGGTGGTCTCTTATATCTATCTCAATGGAGCGGAAACAGTTGTTGATGAGTGGTATATAGTATGGCGGAGAAAAAGATTTTACCTGTGTCTCACCATATCTATAGTTTGCTGTATTCAAATTAACTATACGGAGTAGTGTTGTTCGTGTGTCGCCTACAGTATGGGGTACACAGATGTCTGTGTAGACAAAGAGCTGTTCGGGTAGTGCCCTGTTTATACAGGCTGGTACAGCGCCCATCCTTCCGACACCTCGAATGAAACGCAGGTAAACACCTTGAGAGGATTGCCAGTCGGGTTTTGGTAATAAGCGTTTTTCAAGTCCTAGTACCTTTTGCACTTTACTACTCATCCGTATTTTATTTTTCGGTAGCGTATTTGACGGGCAATTATCTTTATTTTCTGCGAAAATTGATACGTAACCTTTTGCATTTTTTGATTCAACGAATTGAATGCCAGCCTGGTGCATACCAGGTAAACGATTTATTTCATCCACTAGCTCCATATGATTTTTATATAATCCATGTGGTATTTTTTTCAATCACACGTGATTTACTGTCACAAGGTGTCCACTCAAATTCTGTATCAGACGCTTGCAAATGCGTGATTGTGCAGGGTATATGAATTTCAGCCAAACATACGGTCCATTGTCCTTTGAGAGATATTTCACGTTGAAGTTGAGTGGTAAAACGTGTCGTTGTATTTTCCGAAAAATATATCATGCTACTGTTGCTTGGTAGTACGAGATAAAAATTATATTGGTCGTTCATTTTGATGTGGTTACGTGAGACTATGTAGGTTCGATGCAGGTATCCAAGAATTAAATTTCGCAGGGTACCCTACCCAGCTCACGAAAACTTGTTTTTTCTCACCTCTACCTTTGGTTTTCAGCACTTTGTCAATTTTAAATTCTTGATCCTCTTTGACACGTGATTCATGAACGTGTGTCAATTCTTCGGGATAGAAGAAGCCTTCAATAGGTTCATTTTCTAGATCACTCAAAGCATAAATGTACAAACCTTGACGGTTTATTACTTTTGTCACACAAAATATTTCTTCACTCCAATTTTTCTCATAACCCTTCTCGAAGGTACCTTTTGTTCGACTAATTCTAACGTAATCACCACATTTATATTTATATGTAGTAAAATGTCTCTTATTCCGTCGTTTTAAAGCCGTATGAGTCATATTCTGCATAGCTATGTCTGCATTGTATAATGTTACGGCAGCGGGTTGCATTTTAATCGTTGAATGAGTGGCATGATTGTAAGCGTAAACAAATTGTTGTAGTATATCAATGTAGCGATGAGTATTTTTATGTGTAAAGTACCGCCACATGCGTTACTTGAGCGTACGGTTGAAACGTTCAACAATTGATGCTTTTATGTCAGGGTTACGTGCTACACGGAAGCGAATATCGTTTTCTTTAAGAAATTTCTGGAGTTCATTGCCGAGAAATTCTTTGCCCCGATCGGTTTGCAGGTAGACAGGTTGGCGACCGGCGCTTCGCTCGAAAATTCGTTTAAAGGCCTTTGTTACTTCGCGCATGGGCTTGTCTCGCAAGGGCTCGACCCAAGCATACTTACTGAGAACATCAATAACCATAAGAAGGTAGGAAACGCCATCATTGTAACTTTTCAATGAACGAAGGTCTACGAGATCAGCCTCCCAAACATCATCTATATTGCTAACATTGTAATGTAATCGAGGAAAAAGGCGTCGCACGGGTCTATGAATGGTATAGGTATCCTGTTGAGTGAGCCAGTCGTACACAGAATCTGCTTTATTTTTCCCTTTAATTAATCGCCTCGCACCCGCATAACCAGCAGGGTTCGAGGGATCGTAATACACTTTTTCGTATGACATTATGTGCGTTTTTAAACCGACAGGCATTTGGAGAATCCAGCGGTGCGTGACTTCTTGGTCATTTTACAGATCCTTTTTCCAAAACGAGTGTTGTCTTCGTCATCGTCGTCTAATGTATTTTCAGTATCTGGCACATGTGGTCGTTTTTTAGAGGTACGAAATTTCCCGAGTCGCCACGAAGTATCGTTTCCGACAAATTCACGAGGTATGCCGCTAGTTCGAAGGCTTGTGATAAACTGCAGACGTCCATATGGTGTTACTCCTTTTCTAGATCGTACAGCATCATTGATAAGATCCACGATATTAGAATCTTTCAGAAAAGTTCCGTTTATTGTCACACATCCTTTTTCATCCCAGTACACGTTTTTCTTTGCCTCCTTGGAAGTATGTAGATATCTCAAGAGTGATGATGCCATACGTTTATACGTTACTGGGACGCTACTAATAATTGCGTCATCCGACACTGCTGTTGATGGGGGCGCTGACGTCGTTTCTATCGCTGATGACTCGATCGTTGACAGTTCGATCGCTGGTGGTTCTTCAGGTACATACTGCGTTCCATTGAGAAATAAATATTGTTGCAACACCTGCATATAGTCTTTCCATTTACGTGAATCATCTCCGTCATATTTTCTTGATTTTAAAATCTTGTAAAGCTCGGTGTCAAGTCGCGAAAGTCTGTCACCAGGTGTCTGCACTGTTTTCTTTTTTATCGATGTATCTACAATATTACCGACATCGCCACAACCGATCATCGGTTCTCGACAGTCGGTATTACTGTCGTCATGGTCGGCAATCGGTACTAGAGCCATTTTCTTTGCTTACTCCATAGTTTTCAAGTACTTGCTTCTCCACTGGCAAACAATCGACTAACCAGTATCGAGATTATTGGAGCTAATAAAAGCGGAATAAACATACCACCTCCTTGTTGAATGATAAGACGTTTTTTAGCTTTCCAATTGAATTGACGTCGAGTACGTTTACGACCACCGCCATGCTGTTTTGTGACGCACGATGCGGCGATTCGTCGAAGCACATTTTTATATTTTTTTAAACGTTTTTTTACACTGTTTTTTAATGTAACAGTTCCATGCAGAATATTAAGAACACATTCGCAGATACATTTAACCAGAGTTTTATCAGCACTCCGCAGTAGAGATTTGCGCTGTTCTTTATTTCCATGATATAGTGCATTTAGCATAGCAGCACAGTTTTTATTGAATGGATTTTTTTTCGAACGTTTAGTTTCTTTATTTCGCTTCATTGTATCCGTATGGTGAAATTGTATATTTTGTGTCAAGCGATGTGTACACAAAACACGCACGATATTCACTGGTGATTCTTTACTAAGGTTTTACCTTTATATACGTTGACGAGTATTTTTCGGCACATAAACTTGGATGCGTTTGTCATCGGGAAATATAGTTGTTCGGCATCTGCAATTATCCGGTGTCGACTGTTTCAAATCGAGTAGAAGGTATCCGTGTGGTTTAGCCGTTGCATCGTGATACGCCTCCGTTAAAAACTTTGGATTTTCAGGATAAACCTGACGTGCGAGATCACGTATTTGTGCTCTATCGCGTGGATTTTAAAAAATTACTATATAATTGGCATTAAGAGAAATATCTCGTTGTTCGTGGCCTTGATGAAAAATATTCTGCGTTATGAAAATTACGCTTATATTCTTATGATGACTGCCTTTTGTGAAAAGATCGACAATCGTAGCAGTAGACGATTCACGCATCAAATCATCGTAGAAATTTTAAAAACTTACGCACAAAAACCGTTTTCCCACATCTAGTGGGTCCGCATATTAATGATGTCCATGGATGCTTCCACCGTGCATCAATGATTTCTCAAAATTATCCCGACAAACTTACACGCGGGCGGCGGCGGCGGCGGCGGCCGACCCGGACGTCGTAACAAGCTTTTTCGACGTCTGCGCGCGACCGCGGATCAGCTTATACAGACGCGCACACACTCGTTAATGAGCTTATTAACGAGTGTGTTTTATACGCTGACTCGCGGACACGCGCACAACTCAGCCTTTAATACGAACTTAGCCTATTTGTCGCAAAGGAAGGAAAGTAAAGGTAGACAAATTATTTATAGGTAAATTTTCTTTTTATTAAAAAACCATTAGGAGTTGTGGAGGATAGAAAATATTTAAAAACGTAAATACAAAAATATATTTTTTATTTATTGGACATTTTAATAAATTATTAAAACATATTTTTATAAAAAATATTTCATTTAAATTTACAAATTTTCTTACTTGACTAAACATCATACATCCATAACCCACACACATACACACACACACACACACACACAATAAAACAATTTTTACAATTTTTACAATTTTTACAATTTTTACAATATTTACAATTTCTACAATTTTTACAATTTTTACAATATTTACAATATTTACAATTTCTACAATTTTTACAATTTTTACTATTTCTACAATTTTTACAAAAACTTAAAAATACACTTATTACTAATTTATCACTAACCCTCGTCATTTTTATAGCCAAACGGTAATGATAGTGTATGACTAACGTGGCGGCGTTTACGACATACAACACGACAAGTTTTAAACATGGTACGGGTGATGACATTATGAAGAGGCGTTTTTTGAATACTTGAAAATTTAAGTTTAACAGATTCTGTATTTTCGTGAGCTTACTCAGTCTTTATTAGCTCACTTATACTGTTAAAATTAATTTTTTGTCAATTTACGTAATTCAAACTAAGTCCCTTCACTTTGCAGACGGTTTCGATCACTTTGTCAGGCTCCTCGGCAGTAGTCACGGTATAACCATAAAATTTCGGACTCCCGGAGACAAACGAATTTATATACGCGTTTGGTCCTGCCGAAGACAATTCGTTGGTCATATCCCCGAGAAAACTTCCTACCGAGGGCATCCACTCACCGTCTTCACCCGTACTCACATAAATAACAGAATCGGTATCGTAATATAAGACCCGTCTGTCTAAGCGCTCCAGGTAACTATACAATTTTAGACGGGCCAAAGCTATTGTAAACGCCACAATCACTACACTTGTCAAGGGGCTCGGTACCACAGCCTCTTCGCGAGACACCCAAGTCCAGTATAATAAATCTTCGTTGACCGGTAGAAGACGTTTCACTTCTATGTCATTGTTGTATAAGTATGACAATAACTTTTCACGACTCTTGACTATTACGGTGCGCGTGAGGTTATCCCTCTGACCGAACTTACCCCCAAATGAATTTAAACACAGTTTTGCGACAGATCGCAAACCAGAGTTTTTCTCAATTTTGGAAGCATCTAGAAGGATACCTTCAGCACACGCGTAATCTTCAATCTACTTTTGACGAGTCGCTTCGTTAATACACCACGAGGGATAGCCGCTTGCCTCTTGTTTCATCTTTAGAAACGTATTTACATGACCGACAAAGAGGCCTGCCTCTCGTGTATTGACATCGTACATTGTCATATCATACGCCAAAATAATAAAAAATTTCGTAATTTCGTAGCCCATGTCCATCGCTTTACGGACCTCATCAGTCCCCCAGGTACCTGTGAAAGCCCGATCCTCGGGGTTTTCGTGATTGCATGAGCCCTGGGTCATTTCCTCTGTGCATTTACGACACAGAGCAAACAACAGTTTCTCATGCATTCGAACTGGTAAAACTGGGTGAAAGCGTGGGCGCGGCGGGATGATAGTACACTTTATCATCCCGTTGACCGTAACGCCTAGAGCATTGTATGACCCTTCAAACAACGACTCGCACTCGGAATCAACGTATATTCGCGGATGACCTACGGGAAACCGACCTGTCTTACATATATACGGATAGAGCGAACAAATATCGATATAAGAAATTTTTTCACCGGGTGTAACATCGTAAGCCGTTACAATGTTACCTGTGCGTCCACCGTAAAAACCATCACGTGGCTGGAGGCAATCAGAAACGCGACGCGGGTGATTTTTCAAAGATTCATTAATAGTTGGATCATTTTTTCGCAGTGCATTGAAGCTGCACTCCCACATCTCGACCAGCTCGTAACCGTAGGAACAAATTTTCAAACTTGCTGCCACAGTACGTTCATAACGAGAGTCGAGACTATCGTTGCCAACATGAGATTTGTGGGAGCGGTCGGTCGAAAAACACTTGCGACAGCCGTGCCAGTAGCAACCATGGTATTGATATACAATAAGACGATTGTCTACCTCCAGGTAGCCATCGATACGCGGGCCTTCAGGTACTCTCGACCTCGAGCTGCATGAACAAGCTCTTGACCAATTTCATGCTCAACCCGTAAAAGCCAGTCGATGGCCTGTTGCGAGTGGTTTTCCGCCCGTCTATATCCACCAGGAGGTATAAGCCCAATCGTTTGAGGACGAAGAAAGTTACGCCGGTACACCTTTGAGCAAGCTGACGCAATAGTGACAGCCTCGGTAAACGGGCATACATTACCGACAGATAGAAATGTTTTTCCAAACTCGTAGCAAGCCCGCCGCAAAATATTTACATCGAGTTTGCAATATTTAATAATTTCATTTTGAAAGTTGAAAATTTCATTTTTTTCAACTTGCTCAGCGTACCACCCATAAAATTCTTCTCGTTCACTATCACCCATTGTGTCGGGCGAGTAATACTCTGCTGCAGGGAGAGCACCGTTATAAGACTGTCTATCCTTCGTGTTGAAAAGATGTGGAAAGTAACCCTTTTCAAAACTATCGTTAAACCCGAATGCCTTGGGGAGCGCACAAAGTTTAATATGAAAGTAATTGAGACTGTCTATAAAAATCGTGCGCCCCACACGCATTGAAATAATTGAATTTCCCGTCAAAACTAAATTTGGGGTCGGCAAGTCCGTACAACGTTCTACGATATTCCGCAATATAAATTGTGCGTCGGACCCTTTAGCATTGTGGGCGATACACACTATATTGCGGAATTTCGTAGAAGGTCGAAAAGTAAGGTCTATAAATTCTGCAACAGGGTCACGGTTAAAAACAAATTCGTGTATTCCGCACCAGGGACACGCAGTCGAGGGTAAACGGTCATACCCCGCAGCTAAGCAAATTTCGCAAAGTTGTTGCGCAACAAAATGGGTGACTATATGCTGACGAGTATCCTCACTCTCGTGACGCCCCGTGACCTATACGATTCCAAGCAATTGCTGACGCTTCACTACGCTCGCGTTTATGCTTATTATTAGCAAGTCCTACAACAACCGAACGCGGAAAACACAAATTATCGTCGTTACGGATTACAGTTATGGATTTGCTTTTGATTGCATCGATACACGCAGTCCTTGACCAGCTGGTGTCGTCACATATGTGACGGTGAATCGCAGCGTGTCAGATGCCGCGAGTACTCGTGAGCTTTGGTCCACTGCACAAAGCAAACTCCATAACTGCTCATCACTAAAACGCGATATAGGCCGTACAGATACCCCTGCAGAACCGTCAATCATTCCATCAGTGACAAATCCTATGCCTATTAAATCTGTAGCATCTAGATCTGAAACGAAATAGTGATGTATATCACGTATTGCGTTTCGAATCCATGATATAGAATTTATACCCAGAGGAGGTGGCACTAACGCAAGATCGATTTGCCTTGCTAAAACCCCGAAACGCTTTAAATAATGGTCTCTTTCTGACCCAATGATGACAAACCGATTTCCCGGAGGCAAAATTGAATTTACGTCGTCCGCGGCGAGGTCGTTGTCTTCGAAATTATTAAAATCGTGAACGTCTTCTACCGAACTATCACTATCGCTTAAACTATCGTCGCGAACCGCACCACCACCTATTTGATAAAAACTATTGTACATTACCGGTGATGATGATGAGTCGGACGAAGTGTCATGAGTCAAAATAAGGAAAAATGACCCGTTCATTTATCCACCCGAATTCGTCTATCCAAAACAAAGGTCGGGTGGGTGACTCGGGGCGAGCGATCTCGTACTCCTCTATTTCCTCGTCGCTCAAAGACTCAACTTCGGGACTCGCGGGACGATGATTTACTGAAAAAATAAAAATATATAATTGTTTGCAAATAACAAAAACATAGAAAATTCTTTATTCTACTTACAAGTTTCACGAATCTGCCGGCTGTTGTATTCGTGGTCGAAATTTGTCGCCACAAAATCTTGGTCTGAAAAAAGAAAAATTATTAATACATGTTAAAATTTTATATTTTATTGGTTAACAATTTTATGTAAAAAATATGTATACATATTAAAATTAAAACAAGTATTAAAATTCGCTTCAATCCAAGCTTCACGCGAAAGCGGAACTATATATTCCCGCGCAGCCCGAAACAGCTCTCGAACATCTGAAAAATTAATTAATTGAAAATTAATAAAAATTATGAGTTTATATTTTTATAATTTTATGAAATACATTTTTCTACTTACAGCTTTCATAGTTCTCCGTCGCCCAGCGATCCATGTCCATCAGCTCCACGTACTCTTCGTACGAGAGCCGATGCGGTGATGGTGGCCTCTGCTGCTCCGGGTACTCCTGTGTAACCGCGATACCCTGATCGACGCGAACGGCGATGACGGACTATCCGGGATCCCCTGATCAGCCGCGGGAGGAGACTCTGGGCTCTCAGAAATGTAGATATCCTGAGGAGCATCCGGAGCCTCCTGGTAGACGGGAGTACCCTGCTCATGAGGAGGAGGAGACTCGGGACTCTCGGCGATCACACTACGATGATCGGAGAGTCGCTCCAACTCAGAGTCAGCATCTGCAAAAAATAATTCAAAATTATAAAATAATTCTTAATTAATTGTAAAACTCGACGACTAACCTGTAGTCGCTTCGTCAATGTTATGAGGCCGCTGACTTAAATAAGCGGTCTCATCCCCATAGTCGACCATATCGATTACAGGCGATGAGACATTATTTATACCGCGGTGAGCGGCCTCGGTCTCGTTGTTGTCATCATCATCATCTTCGATTTCGCTGTCAACATCCATCCCCGCTTCGTCGTCGGCGTCCTCCTTTTCCTCACCCTCGGAGACATTGATTGTTGAAGACTCAGAATCTGAGTCGTCAACAATCATGTTTGACGACGACGATGCCATCAGCAGCGAGTCACTATCTGACCCATGACTATTGTCACTATCGCTGCTGAATAGCAACGCACGGCGGGCTATACAAAAATGATTAACATTATTTTTAAATAATATAAAATTATGAATATATATTTAGTACGTTATCAATTTGATAAAAAATATAACAGAAAAATATCGTTACATTTTTATCAAATTAATAAAATAGTAAAATATATATAGATATTAAAAATTATTATAAAATATAAAAATTGTCATTTATGACAATTAAAACATTTTATTTTAGAATAATTTATATTTTACTTACCATGATGATTCGACACCCTGATTAATAAATTTGTAAGGGCTCTGCCTGACAGCTGACCATTGGTCCCCAGGAACTCAATAATCTGGTGCTGTGCTTCCACGGACCGATGGAACACTCCACGCAAGTACGCATCGGCAATGAAAAGAGAGTGACCACTCTCAAGCACTGCCTTGAACACGTCCACTAATTCCCTGTAAGAATAATTACCAATGTTGGCGAACCAACGCTCGGTAAAAATTCTTTCCAGGCTGCGATCACATCGAATAAATACACGTGCTGTTGCACGCACGACACTCAAAAACCGAACGCGGGTGTTTTCCATTTTTTCAGTTTTTACGACGCAAACGAACGACACAAACGAAAACACAAAAACTTTTTTCACGGAAAATACACAAAACTGAACACGATTAAACACTTTTGATTTCACTTTCCGTATCGAAAAACGAAAACAAATTTTTTCAAACGCCAACAAACCGTAAATGAACAAGCTATTCACGCTACGAAGTTTCTTGACAGAATTAGACAAGAATTTCCGTGCACTATGCATTTATAGTTTGCCAAAACCCCCCACTCTACATCCTTGACTCAGTTGCCATAAAATTTGGTGAAAATAAGACAAGAGCAAGATTAAAACATGAAAGAAAATAGAGTGATAGAAAGAAAAAGAAGTTAAGAGAGAAAGAACATAGCAGTGACCGAAAAGAAATAGAGTAAGAGAGGTCAATGTTTTCAGATGCAAAACCGACATGTAACCCAACGATACTCCTAGAGAAAGGTAAATTATTCTGGTCAGTTTTCACTGCTGCACTTGTCAAACAGCAAACCCTAATTTAAAAGTCTGTATATACAAATATTTATATATTTAAATACAACGGGCCACCTTTTCTTACTACTATGTAAACAGTAGTTTAAGAATGCTACAATTTCTGGAGAAAACTAGTAATAATTTATGACACACCATAATACAAACACGAGCCCTCAGTCTATTCATACTGTGTAATCAATAGTTATTCGACTAGATGTTTCTTTGAAAAGCAAACAAACCCTCTACAAATACGTTTAATGAAACACTGTATACATTTATTTTAAAATATAAATTATTAATACATTCTTATAATAAATTTCTTATTATCTTGGGCTTCTATGTAAATGACTACTGACACCGTACAATCCCTCTATTGAACAGTCATAAAATATTATTTGTGAAGATCACACTATGCCAGACATCCAGACAAATATATATCGGAAATAGATTTACATATTTAAAAAAGATAGTGTGAAGATGAGTCATCACCACTTTCATCCGGTTTACCCCACTTATCATACGTAATATGGGGGGGGGGGGGGGGGGGTACAACGCAGTATATAAAACAGAACACGAAAATATATATTTAGCATTCAGGCCCGTGACAAGGCAGAAGCAATATCTATCTTGAGAAGACACGGCCATCTCATTATATATAACTATTTCATCCAGTTTACAACGTTTGTTCAAACATGAGTCAAGCTGATTTAAGTACAGCAACCATGTATCGTCTGTTGTCAAACGATGAAAAGAAAAAACTGGAGGCCCCGTTGCTTCTGGGGACAACATACAGTCTAAACTATTCGGGAACAAAGAAGATAAGCACGGGGCTTCAACCGCGAGTGAATGGGGATGTTGTCCCCGTCGTTGTGTTGCAAAATAATAATTCATCAGGTGGGATCGTCTTCGAGTCAGCAGCCTGGACTAAATTACTGGCTAGTTTGGAGGAAATTTCCAGCTATTTCAAGGGAGCTCCCGTAAATAGCGCATGGAGGGCTGGTTCGCTCGCGTACACAACTATGAAGATTGAAGACTTTGAGGGTTTCTTTTCAACGGCTTTTGGGTCAAAATCCATTGTGTTCGACCGTGCTGTAACCGGGTCAACGTCTGACGCCTCTGACAATACCGATCCAGGTAACGATGAGCAAACACCGTTGGAACCCCCGCAGAAGAAGAAGAAACAAAATTATTCACCTGCCGTAGTGATGCAAAAACCGACGTTTGAAGGATTGTGCAACGTTTCGGTGTGTGTGGATGAACGCTTCAGGAGACTTCAACGTTATGCTACGCATGTACAGAAGTGTGCTGACGTTCTATGTGCTGCATTACTCATGCATATTCCGTCTAATGAAGAGGCAGAAAATGTCGATGAACCACGCGTTCAAGAACTTTTAACAAAAAATAAAAGTGTTTTACACGATGGACTACGCTGCAACATAGATTCATCATTCCTCGAATATTACGATATAATGTTCCTGGAATTGAGCGCATTTTGTATACCGTTCATAACAAACGAGTTGAAAAAGATACTCGAAGACGCTTCATCAGTAGCGACTCAACCTATGTAATTTTTGTGTGTGTGTTTTATCATGGTCTTATTTAAATAAGAATTAATTTTAGTTGAAGATGACCGATTTTTCATTCGTTTCTCGCCAGGAAACTGCATCGTAGAATAAGCATTATAAATATACGTTTTCTCGACTCCATCGGCTGCTTGCGTTTAACATCTATTTGTCCCCGATAATAAATATCCAATTGTATGCTTACGTATATCGACAATAAATATGTATGTGATCAAAAAACCTGTTCTTTACTGACCTTCATTATCTTTAGCTATTAGAAAAACATTATTATGGCCATTCGTAGAAAATGGTAATTTTTGGGCATAATGGGTCCTAACTGGAGCCACCCGTCATGCGGGTAGGGAGAGTTGCGGCGAGACCAACAGTAGCCGCCTGTGGCTGCGCGCGCCACCGTGGCACGTGTCCACGCTTAGCCATCCGCTGCTAGACGCGACCACGAGTCTAGCGGGTAGCGATGCACACAGCCATGTACAGGGACAGCTATAGCGAGCAAGGGGAGAGGGTACGCTCCGTCGACTCTTCGCCACCCGTAGCTGCGCGCGCAACCATAAGCCTAGCAAGGAAACGACGCTAACGCCTGGCTACGGACCGCTATAGTGAAAAAGAAAGGGGGGGAGTACGTCTGGCAGCCAAGCTCGAGGCTAGGGACAGTTATCGCGAGAAAGGGGAGAGGGTACGCGCCGAGCTAACTCTTGGCTGCTCGTAGCTGCGTGCAACTATGAGACTGGTAGGGGGCAGCAGCGGCGCACGCACCCACGCGTCGGGTGGGAGAGGTGCGGCAGCGCACGCATGCGACGTCAGTCGCGCGCCAGGTGCAGGTGGGAGCGGTCGTCGAGTGGGGAGCGGTCCCACGCAGTGAGGTAAGTGCGAGTGAGTGGGTGGCGGCGGGCGGACGGACCCCGAGGGTGGCAGTGGGTGGTGGGGTCCGCGCCCGAGGGTGGCTGTGGGTGGTGGGGTCCGCGCCCGAGGGTGGCTGTGGGTCGTGGTGGGGTGTGCGGCGGTCGCGGAGGGGCCCAGCAGCGGACCCTGAGGGTGGCGGTGGGTGGTGGGGTGCGCGACTGCGCCGTTAATGCGAAAAGGTTAACGCGAAAAGGGGGTGGGGAGGGTCGCGGCCTATCGCGGAGTCGCGACTGTTAACGCGAGAAAGGGGAGGGGAGGGCGTGACCGCCAATCAGCGGCCGAGGACAGTTATCGCGAGACATGGGCGTGGCCTAGAAAGGGGAGGGAAGAGCGTGACAGCCAATCAGCGGCCGAGGACAGTTATCGCGAGACATGAGCGTGGCCTAGAAAGGGGAGGGAAGAGCGTATAGAACATTTAAGGCACATTCACAAATACACGTTACGAGTGACTCATCGGATGCACGTAGCAGTGCTCTTTGTTGTTCTCTATTCGCATGGCAGATGGCGTTGAGTAGGGCGGCGTGACGTTGACCGATCGGCAGTTATGCAGGCCACTGCCGATTTCCTCGCTTCTTTACCATAGCACGATTTTTACCAGCGCCACGTTTGCACATTACCGATGATCGCACTATAACTGAGCATCTTGCACACGCGCAATACTTTAAATACCAGCATACTTTCTGTGTGTGTGTGTCTGTGAGTTCATTCACCTTTGCCGTGTTGTGCGTTTGCTTTTCGGCACGTATACCTGCATTTGAGGATCGTCGGGAAATATTGTTGTGCGACAGCGGCAAATATCAGGCGTTGACTGCTTCAGGTCGAGTAGCAGGTATCCTTGCGTCTGTGCGGTGGCATCGTGATACGCCTCTGACAAAAATCGTGGATCTTCGGGATATACTTGCCTCGCTGGATGTTGTATTTGTGCTCGATCTCGTGGATTTTTAAATATTACAATATAATTAGCGTTTAAAGAAATATCCCGTTGTCCGTGACCTTGATGAAAAATATTTTGTGTTATGAAAATAACGCTAATATTTTTATGGTGACTACCTTTGGTGAATAAATCGACAATTATATTATTTGACGATTCACGCATTAAATCGTCAATAATAACGAGTTTTTTAGCCTCGTTGTCGTTCGAATAATCCTCCGGTTATGGCAATCCTTCGTGAAATTCAATCTTGGGCGTGGTCGATAACGTCATTGTTGACGGATTTTTAAATAATGCCTCGGTATCGCGATCGAGATTGTCGCCGTAATAAAATAAAATCCTGTCGAAGAGTGTGTCACTCATTGCCTCGAGATTACGCAAGAAACGTCGAACAAACACCGTTTTGCCGCAACCCGTTGGTCCACAGATGAGTGACGTCCAGGGATGTTTCCAACGCACGTCCATTTTAAAGTAATTAAATTTTAAAAATTCACTGAAATAGTACGCGAAAAGACTCTACACTCGACTTGTCTAATGCTGCAGCTAACCTACAAGCTCTTCTTCGGCGACGGCGGCGCGACGGACGCACGTCGTTATGAGCTGCTACGACGTGTGCGCGGCCGGATGCAGAAGTCTAACCTGTAACACGTGGGACACACGTCGCTATAAGCTAGTACGACGTGTGCGCGGCCGGGCGCGGAGATCTAACTTAATATGCGCGGGGGGCTCACGATCGCTCCAAACAGCGTATGAGCGAGCGAACGTGGCGATCAGCTTTTATACCGCGGGTGCCCCACTCGCACATACTTACCTTTCTCTCTCTCTCTCTCTATCGCTCTCGCTGTTGCTCCTTCTTAAACACTGGCTCGGACTTGCGCAGTTGCAATGTATTAATACTATGGGAGGGATAGTAATTTTTTAACACAAACAGGTACAAAAGAAATATATTAAAAAATGTTTTTTATTAAAAAATGATATTTTTTATTATATTCAAATAACATCTAATAAGAAAAATATTAATATAAAAAATAAAAATTAACATAAATATATTTTTTTAACTTTTTAAAACATTTTATCAATTTTTATTCATTTTTTCATTTTTTCCATCGCACCTTATAATATAATATAAAAAATACCGATTTTTACAAATTAAAATTAACGCATATATATATATATGTATATATATATATATATATATATATATATATATATATATATATATTTCTTTACATTTTTAACATTTTTTTATCTTACAAATATGAATTATTATTATTAAACATACAGTGCACACACACACACACACACACGCAACCATAACAATTTGGCATACATTAAACTAAAATATATTGTGACCTTCTACTCTTTATTTGGAGAGAGGTGAGGGTCAGCAACTTTGAAATAGAAATAAAAACTCAGAGTTATAAAAATCGTCACCAAAACAAAAGATAAATGATAATTTATTGGCTTGTGGTGTCTCGATATAATAAGAAATAAAAGAGCAAAAACAAAAGTAATTACAACAACAAAATGCAAATGACCGCTACTAATAATGGGAATTCGGGGCCTCGAGGTGGTAAACAATAACAAATGTTACCGGGGGAAAACAGCTCGGGAGTGAAGATCTCGATAATACACCAAGACTCGTTAGTAAATAAAATACTGCAAGGCAGGGATTATACTCGAATTGTTCAAGACAATAAAATGGAAATCACTAATAAAATCCTATGGAATAACAAATGGTCAAATAACGTAAAATTTCAGTGTTGCATTGACACCTGTCAAATACCCGCGATACTGTAAACGTCAACTATTAAAAGTCAATTAAATATCAATAATCTTGACGGAATAGGATTGCATTATTATAATAATATCAATCTTAAACTATCGGCGAATATAACGAATTGATAGCAAGCGAAAAGGGGGGAGGGGCGAAGAGGGGTAGACGAAGGGTAAGGCACACCGGCAATACTCTATAGCACGCAATTCTAGCTTATATAAACAACCTTTAAACTCTGTGTGGGCGCCAGCTACTGTGCTGCAGTAGCACCGTCACTTCAACTGTCACTTGACAGTTTGTAATACTTTTCACTGGCTCGACTGTTGGAAATCTCTTGTAAATATCTGCTCGGCTAGCCGGGAGAGGAGAGGGGGCTCAGGGGTGAATTCCCGAACACGATGGCTCTTATAAATTACCTCGGTACGATTTGCTAATTCTGAAGAGGAGGGGATTCTCGAATTTATCACTTAAAATTTTGCACTAATTCACGCTACGCAACGCTAGATAATTATTCGTAAACACCACCACACGAACTCGAATGCGGAAAATACTATGGAATTTCTTATCTTGAAAATACTGGTCCAAACATGGCAGCCGGTCTCGTTAACGGACTTTTTCGGGGACTACCAATTGATAATAAGGGCTAAGAATAACTTAAAAACAGGAAAAAGGGATCACAGGCACACTAGTCAGTACTCACGCTACAGGTCTCGACACTCACTCTTCCAGGAACAATACTCCTGAAGCTTGACTCGCTATCACATTGTACACTCTAAATTTTCCTTATCGGCTTCCCTATCACCGCATGGCCTGGCTCGAAGTGTCGAAAATATCCTTCGTCTTCTTCTTTGATGTACTCGAGAGCACTACGCGCTTCAGCATCGATCGGTGGATCGAGTGCGGCTGGTCAGTGGCGCTTGGAACGTGCTGTGGCGGGCAGCATAACACAGCTGCTGAACGGTATGATCGCCGCGGGACGTTTGATTGCCGCTGGCGATCCTCTTGGCGTGAGTACACTCACGCAGTTGGGCGGCTAACGCCAACATATGTGGCCCGAGCGTGGAGACTGCTCGGGTGATGCGGAGTGTACTCCTCCACTGGCTGGCTTGATCTTATGGTCTCCGGGGTCAGATGGTCTCTCCTCTCCAGCCCACACTCTCCCCACGTCACTTTGCCTAAGCTGCCGTAGTTTGTCTCTTATTTCATCCTTGAGGGCCTCGTTGGACTTCAGGGTGATCGCTAGTCAAAACTAATCATTCATACTGGAGGGAAAATAGTGGAGGAATAACGAGTGATTTTTACACATAATATTAATATAATCTAGGTTCAATAAAGCATTTCTGGACTAACAAAAATAAAATATTTAGGGTGTGTGGTGGCCTTCGAGCCAGCCTACAGGGCAGAGCTTGCAAGAATCTACTTTGTTACAATATGTAGTACAATAATAAAAATTATAATCTAAAGATTAGACGACCAGGATGACGAGGACGATAATACCGTTATTTCGCTGAACGCTAATCCTTGTAACCGAACGGTAACGATAATGTGTGGGTTATATGCCGACGTTTACGACACACAACTCGACAGGTTTTTGTCGCTTTGCGGGTTATCACATCGTGAAGGGCTGTTCTTTGAATTGATGTGAAATCAAGGTTGATCGATTCCCGATTTTCCTCGGGTAAATCGTGTTCTATCATCTCCTGAATTGCTTTGAAATTAACCTTTTGTGAATTTTTATAATTCAAAGACAATCCCTTCACTTTACACTCGGTCTGTATAACCTTCTCGGGGTTGGCGCTGTTCACGACCTCGTAACCATAAAACTTTGGGCCTCCAGATACAAACGACTTTATATAGTCCGCTGGATCCTTCAGTTCACTGGTCATGTCCACGAAAAGGTTTCCGAGCGGTGGCACCCATTCACCCTGTTGACCAGTGCTGACAAAAATCACCGAGTCTGTGTCGCAATAAAGTACACGTCTTCCCAGCCGCTCGAGATAACTGTAGAGCTTAAGACGAGCCTGAGCAGTTGTGTACGCCGCGATAACGACACTAGTTTGTGGCGATGATACAACAGCCTCGTCAATACACGACCAATTAGCATACAACACCTGATCGTTTACCGGCAATAGACGATGAACTTTTTTGTCGTTGTCGCCGAGAAGCAGCAACAACTCTTCGCGATTTTTTATAACTGTCGTTTGCGTTAAGTTTGACCTCTGTCCGAATTTACCCCAAAACGAATTAAGACAGAGTTTTGCGACGGCCCTCAGACCCGGGTTCTTCGCGATCTTTTTCTCATCGAGCCGAATACCCTCGGCTCGCTCATACTCATCGATGTAGCGAGCTTTGGATTCGGCATCAATGCATTGTGCGGGCCAATCACTAGACTCTTGCTTAATCCGCAGGAAGGTATTTATATACTCGACAAAGAGCCCTCCCTCGCGTGTTACGGGGTCGTATTGAGTCATTTCGTAGGCCCAGATAATTGAGATTTTCTCGATGCTGTAACCTACCTCAAGGGCCTTTTTAATCTCATCCATGACCCAGGTAGCTGTAAACACGCGGTCAGCTGTGTCCTCGTGAGAGCACGCTGTCTGTGCTCTTTCCTCGGGGCAGGTACGGCACAGGGGAAATAGCAGTTTGGCGTGCATGCGAATAGGTAGCACAGGATGGAAGAGATTTCTCGGCGGCAATATTGTGCACCTGATCATGCCGTTGACCGTCGTGCCTAGAGCGTCGAACGAGCCGTCTAACAATTTTTCACACTCCGTATCCATGTATATCTTTGAGTGACCCTTCGGGAAGCGGCCAACCTTCGATATATACGGATACAGTGAACAGATATCGATGTAAGTAATTTTCTCGTTTGGCGCTACATCGTGCACGGTGACAGTATTGCCTGTACGACCACCGTAAAATCCCTCGCGAGGGTTCAAAGTCTCGCATTGTAGACGCGGATGGTCACGAAGATAATCATTTATTGCCCGATTTGATCGACACAACTCGACGAATTCACATTCCCACATCGTCTCGAGATGATAGCCTGACGAGCGAATTTCTGCATCAGTTGCACGGGTGCGCTCATAACGGCTCTCTTATGTTTCGACATTAGAACGCGACTTTTGCGTGCGATTGTCGGGAAAACAACGAGGGCAGCCATGCCAATAACACCCGTGAAATTGAAATACAAAACGATCGTCGTTAAGCTGTAGGAATCCGTCAACGAGTGGGCCTTCAGGTAGTCGGAATTCTCGACCCCTAGTGGCATGAACGATCTCGTGCCCTTAGCCATTCTCTACCCATAGAAGCCACGCGTTGGCCTGTTTTGAGTGCAGCTCCGCCAGCCTATACCCGCCGATCGGGATGAGACCGATCGTTCGCGGCTTCAGGAAGTTACGTCTGAATACTTTGGAACAGGCCGACGCGATTGTCGCAGCCTCGGTAAAGGGGCAGATATTACCGGCCTCGAGGAATATTTTGCAAAATTCTTGACACGCGCGTCGCAAAATATCGACATCAAGTAAGCAATATTTTTCGATTTCAGCGCGAAAATCGAAAATATCCCTCGTGGCGGCCCTCTCGGTGTACCAGTGGTAAAACTCCTGGCGCTCTTGCGGGCTCATCGAGTCCGGCGAGTAGTACTCGGCTGCAGGTAGCTCACCGATATAATCTTGGTGAGCAACCGTGTTAAATAAATGAGGAAAGTAACCCTTACCCATTTTATCAGCGAAACCGAAGGCTTGCGGAAGAGCACTCAGACGCATTTGAAAGTAGTTTAAACTATCGATGAACACGGTGCGCCCTATACGCATAGAAATTATCGCGTTGCCCGTGAGAATGAGCTTAGGAACCCCGAGATCACTACAATTCGCGACTACATGACGTAATATGAATTGCGCGTCGAAGCTTTTGGCGTTGTGAGCTATGCAAACGATTTTCCGAAACGACGTGGTACGACGTACTGCAAGATTCACTAACTCCTCGACGGGTGATTTTCGGAAAATATGTTTTCGAATACCACACCATTCGCAGAGGTTAGATAAATCTAGCTCGTCCACACTCTCGAGACACACATCGCATAGCTGTTGTGCAACACAAAGCGTTGCGATGTGTTCGCAAGTATCGTCTCCCGGTGCTGCAGTGTACGGCGTGTCTTGACGGGTCTCAAAGTCGTAAAATATAAATAGGGTTCGCGGCTTAGAGTCGAGCGGTACGCTACGGGCGGCCAGTGGTTGCATGTAACAATGCTCATTGAGTCCGTGCGGACTACGGCACTGTTGACAAAATAATCTTTCGCAATCGTGGGCTCTCTTTGTCGCGTCAATGAGCTTCGAGCATTTCTTGCAAAAGCGAAGAGTCTGACAGACAGACTTGCACTCAGAGTGCAAACCTATTGCACGATTTTCGCGAGGCTTAAGATGATTCGCGAAACACTCGGCGCTATAAAAAAATCGATTACAATCCTCGCACTCCGCTCGTCGCCGTTACTGCCGTCGTCGTCCGAAGATTGAACCGCACAAGGTGGTGACGAGTAGCAGCGCGGGCACTTGCTCGTACATTTGTGCTGCTGTAAATAGCGATACGAGGAATTACAGGGAATACAATAATTCCCTCTACCACCGGCAGCAGTTAGATTCGTAATCGGGGAAAAATGATTCTTGTCGCCAGTGATGCCAGACGCTCCCTCGAAAAAGTACCGCACGCTCGCCGAGCTTCCCCCACCATGCGACGCTCGCTGGCGGGTGGGCGTGGCAACGCGCGCTCGGGCCACCGGGCCGGTGACATCACGCGCGCCCGCCCGACCGAGTTAGTGACCTCACGCACAACCAAGCCGTTGAGATAGTGACGTCACGCGTGACGATTCACCGCGTTTTTTTTTTTTTAATTAATTTCTTTATAGGAAAATATCATGAATTATGTGACTAGAAAAATTAATTGGCAAAATTCCAATCTCTAGTCACATAAAATCGTGCAGCTGTTCGCAAATTAATGCTGCATCGCAATTTTGTACCAAATATTGGTTGACTTATTGCACCAAATTTTGTACAAACTATTATAATAATAAAATACAAAATTGAAATTAATTGAATTATCAAAAATAATAAAATACTATTATAATAATTAAATACAAAAATTAAACAAAAAAATTAATGGAAAATCGCAAAAAATCGCTATGCACCATTAATTTCCCAGGTCCCACCACGTGGAGGTCGCTGCAATAGGACCCGCCCGTGGGTCCGTTATTTTGTCGATTTCGCAAAGCGAATTTTTACAAAGTAAAGGCCCACTCCCTCCTACCAACAGTAATCTCTTATTTCTTAGAAGAACTAAGAGCAACAATTTAAATAAAATTTATCTACAAATTATAATTATAAATATAATTTCCAGCAATAAAATATATACATATATATAACAATTTTATATACAAATCTATACAAATATATACAAAATAAATAAACAAATAAATAAATAAATAAATGATCAAACAAAAAAAAAGGGTCAGTTTATTTTTATTTTTTAATTTTCTGCCGGTTAATTATTTACGCCGCGTACCGAAAGTCTTATTTTTCTTTTTATTTAGTGACCTTCGATTATTATTAGTCGATTATTTATCGCGACAATTGTGTGTACCGAATGAAATTAGTAACTTATTTACAAAATTTTTTTGACGTGCGCGATTGATTTTTTATTTATTTTATAGCGCGTCGATTTTTTGTACCCGATGTACGTAAATTGTTATTTATTTAATTACTCTGCGGAGTATTAATTAGAAAATTTAAATCCCGAATAAATTAATGTTTATCGGATATTTTTAATACCGTTTTTTATTGACCGTATTTTCTGACAGTTAATTATTTACGTCGCGTAAGTCTTATTTTTCTTTTTATTTATTGACGTTCGATTTTTTTAATTTGATTATTTACTGCGACAATTGTGTGTAACGGACGTAACCACTTATTTACAATATTTTTTTGACGCGCGCGATTGATTTTTTAATTAATTTATAGGGCTTTGATTTTCTGTACCCGATGTACCTAAATTGTTATTTATGTAGATTTTTTATGTTTAGAATTAAAATAACGATTTTCCGGGTATCGATTTTATTGAGCTTTGATCGTACAATTAACACGTACGCACGTCGTGAACGAACAAGCTTACTCAATCTACATTTGAATCTTTTGCAAAATATAAGTTATCACTATTATGAAGCTCCAAGTGTTGAGCATCTACTTCAAAATTTCTACAATCTACTCCAGCATTCTGGAACGATGATCTTACTACACAAATGGCGTTAAGGCACTTCTGGCTGATCTTATTTCGCTTTTTCGTTTTTACGTCGGTAACGATGGAGAATATGCGTTCGGCCTCTGCATTCGAGTGGGGAAGCGACAAAACGATATCAGTTAATTGCCCTAGTGAAGGGAACATTTTTTCGTCTAACAATGTCTTTGCTTGAGATATTTCTTTCCAAAACGAATCTACGTTGAGTGACAGGAGATGACTTTTTTTTCTTCGGTAAAAGCTAACGGTAAAGAGTTCCACTCGAACGCTAATTTTGTGAAGTCGAACTCTCCAAAGCGACTGGCAATAGCAGACAAATCTCTAACGCTTCCTCAATTTGCAAAGTCAAGAGCGATATGTGGGTCCAAAAATCGCAAGTCGTTGAAAAACGAATCCTTCAAGGGAAGTCGCTTCTGCATCTCCGTCACAGCTGTTACATAAAAGTGCAAGCAGGCTTGTCGTACCGTGCGTACGTTGACCGAAGACATAGTTTTAAGATGCTCATCGCACTCGGGACCAAGAGTTACGTGTTCGAGAGGAACGAAATTACGCGGATCCGAGAGGTCCAAAGTGCCCGAAGAGAGATCTTTAATTACTTCCGAATTTACGAATTAATCCCGAACTGCGAGATGAAGAGTCTGCTGTTTTCTGCTAGCTTGTGTATAAGCACTTTTCGCGACTGAAAGAGAGCGTTAAACGAGTTAAAATAATTAAGTGAATACTTAAGAAAAAGTATGAATGCTTTCGTTACGTTATTATTCATCTCTGCTAAAATTGTTTCCGCGGATTTGAGTTTATCTCTTCCGACAGCTAGCGTAAAATAATTAATCAAAGCTTTCCAGTTTTGAAGAAGCCGGATTACGCATTGGTGCATAGACAGCCATCTCGTGTCTGACAGTCTCAAAATTTTCCTAGTCTCTAAATCTAAAAGTTCTTGAAATTCGCGAAGGATCGCACTACGTTTGGCGCTACCGGACACGTACGTACCAATGCTTCGAATTAATTGTTCACAGGAGCGTGGCAAACAGGCACAAGCTTTACTCGCGATTAAGGCTGACGAATGGCAAATGCAATTTAATACTACGAGCCCCGGGGCGTCTTTTTTTAAACGAGTCATAAACGAATTATGTATCCCCGTCATTACCGATGCGTTGTCTGAAGCCATTCCGACAACGTTAGCAATGGGGGGACCCCTTTCGACTCGAGACAAGATTTGAACGCGGCATACACTTGCTCAGCCGAACAGTATTTCGCGTCTAATTCTACTAACTCTAAAAGCTCCGTTACAACCAGTTTACTTTGAGGTGATACGAATTGAACAAGCACGCACAGGGTTTTCGGTAATGTCAGTGCTCTCGTCGACGAGCACTGAAAATTTTTTAACTTTTAAAATCTCTACTATTTTTTCTTGTTCTCTTGCGGCGAGACAGTTTTCAATCATTTTCGTACACTTAGTTCGGCCAAGCGTTACGTCCTGTGCGATCCGAGAGTCGTTAAAAACATCTTTAATTAATGGTACCAAATGCTCTACTGTTTGAATGGCTACGTTATGTTCTGCATAAAAAGCTGCTAATTTTATCTCGGCGGATTTCATCGCTTCCTTATGGGTGTCAACATCGCGGTGTTCAACAACATCCTCCCCACCTGCAGGAATAAGCACGCGTTTTCGAATATGCGCCGCGGATTTCGCGTGCTTGTTTAATTCGCTTTTACCGCAATTGAATGTTTTTTGGCAACAAATGCAAAATGCTTTTGTTGCATCGTTTTGTACCGGTTGCAGCCGGCCCGCAAACTCCGGTATTATTAACCATGAATCCATAAAAGTTTTTTTTCTTACGCGTTTTGCCGGGGGTTCGCCGTCGTCGTCGTTTAAAGAACTCGTTCCGGGAATTGGATTCATTGGATCCATTATCACGCCCGATGCAAGAAATTATCTCACTTTACTTTTAATGATTTAATTTTACGATTTAATTATTTATAATCCGAACGCGAGTACGACCAAAGCTCGATTGTTAGTTCGCGAAATAACAAATGGTTGATAAAGAACGGTTGAATGTAGACCGGCAAAATACAACCGAATGTCGAGACACCTGACGGATAGACGAACGAAGTACCGCAGCGATAATGCGCAATAGCACGAAAGTACGGATTCGCGTTACCGTACAAACACGAAATCGGTGGTTCAATCCCGGGAATATATATATATATATATATATATATTTTTTTTTTTTGCATAATAATTTATTAAACTTATTCACATTTATTATGTGTGATCGATTAAAAAATTCATCGATATATACAATTTCTTGCATTCCTTAACGTTTGCATTAATTACGTGAACGTAATCGTTCACTATACAAAGTATACAAGATGTATAAAGTTAAGAATTTTACATGAATCATGACAGCGCAGAGGCAGAGCTGTAGATTCGTAACCGAAAGGTCGTCAGTTCGATCCCATGCTTTTCAGTTTTTTTTTTTTTTTTTGGAAACGAAAACATTTTTTTTTGCTATGCCTAAACTATTAAAACAGTTGAACGAACGAATAATATTCGACAAATTATTCAACTGTTTCAATAGTTTAGGTCACAGCTTAAATCAATATACAACAATATAACAATTTTTAGCACTGTTCAACGTTTAACCCAAGTGGAAAATCATATATAGGGCAATATATATAATCTGTATAAGAAAATGGACATATAGAATTACTATGAGTTGTATATAATTTATATGAAAATTATATATAGTCTGCAGATTTTATAAAATGATTTTTTAATTTATTTTATTTATTTGACTGAAAATATATTGCACTATACATAATTTTTGTAGAATCTTCATATGTATTGTATGCAACATATAAAAATTTTATATGTCCATTTTCCTATATAGGCTTCATATATTACACTATATACAATTTTTATAGAGTTTCCATATCATTTTTCCACTTGGGAATCGTTGAATGTACAAGATATACAAGATGTATAAAGTTAAAAAGTATTATATGAATCGTGACAGCGCAGAGACAGAGCTGAAGATTTGTAACCGAAAGGTCGTCAGTTCGATCCCATGCTTCTTATATATATACTAGGGGGGCTGCGCCCCCATGCGCGCTTCGCGCGCCAACCCCCCGCCCCCTTCCAAACTCAGAATCTTCAAATACACACTGCAAAATATTATCGTTTCTACACCACTGTGAAGTAGATAATACGATGCATTTATTTTTAATACCCGATTTAATATCCGAAGATTTTTAATCTAAGCTTTATTTTACGATACCATTACAAAGAAAACTCGGTTCCTTTGCAAACCGCAAAATCTCGATTAAATATTTCGAATCTACTTTTTACAATTCCATCACCAACACGATACTACTCGTCGGAAATTCCTCTATCCCTCGGACTTCGAAAAATCCGGGCTTCGGGGGCCCTTGAGAGACTTAGAAAAATTTGGGCCACGTAGAGCATACATAGGGAAGGACTTGACATAGAATGCCCTATAGGCCTATATATATAGGTAAAACCATGCATGGGGGGACTTCTCATGCAATGCCCTGTACGCCTATATCCATAAGTATCTCTCCATTTATAATAAAATCGTCCTTTGTTTTTCCTTCCGAACGTTTTTTGTTTTACCTTACGATTGTATTTTTTTCCCATTCCATATTGTCCTTTGTTTCCCCTCCAGATCGTCTTTTATTTCACGTCCCGATTGCCTTTTGTTTTTCTCCTGATCGTTTTTACAGCTTATATATATATATATTGTAGTGTAATTTTCCTTTATAAATCCTAAAACACAACTACAAGCTAAAGCCTAGGTGAATTTCCCCTTCATTTTTATAAGGGCGCCAGGCGCTTTCGCGCCAGGGAAATTCACGATGACAAATGGCCAAGCTGCTTTTCTCCCGAACTAGCCGCAGCCGTCAAAAGGTTGTAGAGTGGCGGGATTCAAGGCCAGGTTCTCGCACAGAAATAATTTTAAAAAAAAACTCTATTTACGGGAGTCAACAATCGAACGATTTATTCCCACTTATTTTTCCCAAAATAACTCGTAAGAATTCCCGTAACAAAAAAAGTGTTATAATTCCCGATATGAAACTGTCAACTTAGCCTCGATCGGCCTGCACACACACGCACTCACACGAGAGAGGAAGCACGAACCTAACATAGCGAACAAGACTAACAATGCCGAAAAATAAATTAAGATATTGGATCGCGGAAAAACATCGCGCGCCTCCACGCCTCTCGGTTCCAGGCGACGCGGTCTATCCTCCTCTCTCTCACGCTCTCACTCACTCGTCCGCGGCGCACGGGAATATTGCACTCTTCGATACACTGCAATTCTTTTACAAAAGACGCGACACTCAACTCTCCTGCGAACAAGACCGGCTACTCGATCCACCGGTGCCAAATAAATTATCTCGCGTCCACACTCACTCTCTCACACTTTCATTTTATCCCCGCGCGCGACACAATTATAATAGCCGAAGGCAAATTTTCCCGAGGATCACTCCCGAAGACCCCTCTTACGTTAAACTAATTCCCGTAATTAATAATTCCCCTAAAATCCACTCGCGTCGACAACGGCCCGCCGTAAAGCCTCACGGGACTCTCAAAAAATCTAGATACACAGAACAACAGAGCTCGCGGACTCAACACGCGCGGGATACCGTCGCCGGATACGATTTATAATCCTATAATTCTAATAAAGAAGAAAAAGAAAGACCAAGAGATGGGACTCACCACTGACGAAGCGTCGCGTCAGACCCACTATCGGGAGTGTTTTCGCGGATGTCGATTCGTTTATACCACTTAGGACTCAGCTCCTCGCAGTGCCGCGTATCCCGGGAAAATGCCTCGAGACCTGTCTCTCACGCTCACACGAGGATTCTTATCCCTACCCCTAATTATTCCTCCGGCGATCGGCCAGGCGACCAACCTTGATTTACGCAAACTATAAGATTATCCTAAATAGTTGGCGCTTCAGGCGCGCGAAGTCCAAAACGGGACTACACAGCGCATCGCATTAGACGACGGCGTAGACCGGTAATGTCCTACGGCTGTCGGGTAACATATCCTCATGGCCATTGGGGTGCTCGTTGTTCTCGTCGATATGATTCCCGAAGAAAAAGGCGAAGCAAGCGCAGTTTTGCATCTGGTAGACCCCTCATACCTCCCGAGGTATCCCTTGTGCTCGCCATCGAACCTTCCTCTCCCGTCGTACATAAATAAAAAAAAATAAATAAAATGAGCGGGAATAAGAAATAATATCCAAAAATATAAAAAGGCCCTATGGATCTGTTGGGAGTTGCTGTACTGCGAGGAACTGTCTTCGAGATTCTCTCGGCCATCAATTTTAACTCGTTACAATATATATTGTGACGAGGCGTTACAACACGCTCGCTTCAACGGGTGCTGATGAGATCGAGCGCGCAGCATAGGCTCGAGCCACCGCGAGATCCGCCGAATCTTTTCTCACCGACAATGTCCAGTACGAAATATTGCGAGCTGTTGACTGCCGAGACTATATTATTTCCAGAGTAAATTCGTGGAATTCCTCGGAAGTCCGGCGAGGCGAGAGAGCGGGGAGCCGAGACGGAAGGGCACGACGCCGATGATCTAAGAAGAGCGTCGATATTAGGCCGATGCCCCCACTCGAGAACTCCCGAACAAGGAAGCGAGGAGTGTGGCACGCGACAGCGTGAAAAATAAGTAGGCAGTTAACTACGGGACGTGAATCGATTAGGAGAGTAATACGACGTCTCGCGTAGTATCAGAGAATAGAGACGAAAGAGATCGGTAAATTGCGCTCGAGGGAAGTTGAGTGCACGAGCATCGTGAGAAATTCAGTGGGAATCCACAGGACGAGTTTTCCGGCTGGGATTTCAGTACGAGAATCGGGAAGTCAAAGGTAGGCGCACTTGGTGCAACTTCCCAGATTTTAATAATTCCCCGGAAGTGATCGCGGTGTAGAAGTACCTTGAATTATTGTCACGAGGCCGGCCTCCTTCAATCTCGGTGCTAAGAATTAGAAAACATTTATTCGTGGATCAGTCACGCGAAATTGTCGGACTCGAGTCAAAGTTGTAAAACGCGTAAAAGAGGTAAAATCCGCGTCGAATGTCAGACACGAGTCAAATTTGTAAGATAGAGAAATAAATTCTCGATTGTTTGATTTTTATAGAAAAAGAAATAGGCGTGGTTTGTAGAAATTATTTTGCATGCCTTCCCCCCCGAACTGCACCCTTACAGCTAGCTGGACGATAGTGAGGAGAAGTGGTAAGAATCTCCCTGGTAATCGGGAGAAGAATAGATTACCTGGCGCCCATCTGGGAGAGTAAGCAAGGAAGGAAGAAAAATTACAGCGTGGGCGTCGTTATATTTGGACGTCGGCGGTTACACGGTGAGTCCTGAGCCGTTGTAATAGCCCGTCACAATTTTTGGCGCCCAACGTGGGGCCAGAGGGCCATCGGGACATAGTGTAAAATAATTTCGGTGTGAAGTGCGCGTAAAGCCGTGTGTGAATACGTGACTAGGAACAAGGGCTTCGCTGAGCCGAGCTCGAGTCTCAAGGACGCGCGCGCGCGGATGTCAACATAAACAGTGCGCGAGACTAGTCGAGGAGACTCGCTCGAAGTGCGTGAACGAAAATACATTGAGTGAAATAAATTCGAAATAATATTTCCATAGTGCTCAACCGTGAGTTCGGTTAACGCTCGAGACGTTACTCGGAAAGCTGAGCTAGTGTCGCTCACCCGAGATACCGCTCGAAGCGCGTGAAGTGACAGCTTGACAACAACATATACTCGAGAGCCGGAACCACAACGAACGTGATTATAATAATTCGTGATAATCGCGCGACGATTTCGCGAAATAAAATCGCGAATAATTCTAAATAAATTCGGCGGTTTTCGGAAATGGTCGCGTGAACTTCCGAATATTACAAACGGAGAGAAAATTATTATTTTCAATAATAGTGTTGTGAATCAATGGGAATGCGAGGTTCGACAGGTGACATACGATTCTCGGAAAAAATAATCTCGTGTTTTTTTCTCGTGCTTCATTACGCGCTCGTTAAAATTAATTCCGCGTTTCGGCGAAAATAATTTCGTGGCGCGTCGAATAGTAACAACGCGAATGAGCGAATAAATTAATTCGCGAGTCTCGGGAGAAAAACAAATAAGTAAATAAATAATAATTATACGGGATTTTATTTACGAAACGAAAATAGTGTCTCGCGAAAGGATTATTTCGCAGTTTCCGCCATTTAGCGAGGGTCTCAGCGAGCTGTTATTTATTCTAAAATTAATAACGTGTGATCGCGGTCAAAATCATTCGCGATCGTGTGAATAAAGAACCGGAAAATAACTTCGGAATTTGTCGTGTACTAAAATCGGCCATTAAACTAAACATGACAGAACCCTCGAGCGGAGATGAGGAGAAAACCGGCAGATTCTCTGGCGAAAGCGGAGCGCAGGGTGCGGAGGTCATCGGTTCACGCGAGTGGAGGCGACAGCAGCACGAGTCGTTGCGATGGATCGACGCCATGCCGGACGGGGCTGTGCGACGACAGCTCTGCCAAATGAACGCGAGTGTTGAGGGAGATGCGGGAGAGATCCGCGGTCGGTTGAGGCGGTCATATCTCCGGGAGGCCGGGGATCAGGCGATCAAGTGGACTGCGGCGGACGAGAATCCCGAAGTGAGCGGACCTCCTACCCCTGAAATCAAGATGGTGGACGAAATGTCACACCCTACCGTCCGTGCTACGCTCCGTGCGCTACTGCTCAATCCGGGGGGTGTACCGGCTGTAGCACGGAACCGATTAAGAAAATTCGTGAGTGCCGCGATGCGAGAGTCTAGCAACGATCGAGGCTCAAGACCCGTAAGCCCCTACGATACGTCACTCGGGGCGATTCCGCGCCGAACCGTAGGGTTAACGGCCCCCAGAAGACGCGTGGTGCCGGCTGAGTGGAGTGGTGAAGACGGTGACCAAAATCAAAAGTTCGTCGACCGAAGCGCGAATGTGACCTTGCGACGGCGCGAGGCCCCGAGAAAAGTCTCGGAGGACGTACCAGGGGGGACGCGCCACGCCGAGAAGTCACACTCGCGTAAATCACGAACGGTAAACCAGCCACGCCTTCGAGAAATCGGCACTCAAACCGACAGTGACCAGAGCAAGCAGAGCCGGAGGAAGAGGCCGAATAGGAGGAACCGTACACGGCATACCAAACTGGAGCTCACGGATACATCGTCCGCCGACTCGGTAACATCCGAAGAGAGCGAGACCGGGACATCAGCATCCTCGGAAAGCGCGACTGAGACGGACGCGGACCGACGATGGTACACAGTGAGGAGACGAAGGAATCGCCGCCGCCATCGGGGAAGCGATCGCCAGGCGGAGCAGCAAACGCGACGGGATCGACGCTCGTCGCCAGTCCATCGCCATCGAAGGGAACGAGACATCGGGGAAGTCGCGCGCAAGTGGCGAGTGACCTTCTCGGGAGACGACGAACTGGGGTGCGACGAATTCCTGGAGATAGTCGAGGAGAAAATCGCTGCCTCTGGGATAAGACCGGAAGATCGGCTGCAACTCCTGCCGGAAGTTCTAAAAGGCCGTGCCATTCAGTGGTATCGCTCAAACAGAACCTATTGGCGCACGTGGCGGGGTTTCGTCAGGGAGTTCCGTGCGTGGTTCGGAGGAGACCGGAAACAACAGGGTTTGAAGGATGATATCCGACGAAGGACGCAAGGCCCCGGGGAGACTGCAAAAAATTATTTGATTTGCATCCAGGGTCTCTACAACCGACTGAGAAGGCGCGCGAGCTTGCGCACCCAGCTGGAACAAGCCTACGCTGGGTTACGTCCGGAATACTGGGACCGAATCGACCAAGGGGATTTCTACACCTACGGCGAACTTGTGGCGAAAGCCACGAAGATAGAGCAGCGTTGGGAGCGTGCCCAGGCTCGACGCCCTCCGCCGAGCCGTCAGGAATCTCACGCAAAGGAGTTTGCATGGGAGAGTCCCGTGACGAGCAAGAACGCCCCGGCGAGAGGAGCGGGTAAAGGCCATCATCCGACGCCGTACCGGACGGAACGCCCCAGAACCTATGCCGTGGATGCTAGTGCGGCAGAGGTAGAGGAATGTGAGGACACAGAAAACGACGTCGTCGAGGCCGTTGAGACAAGAAAGAAAAATCGCCGCCGACGAAAGAAACGTGGTGGGGAAAGCCTCGAGGCAGCCGAAGTGGAGTCAGCGGTAACTACGCGGACATACGCTCGAGCCGCTGCGTCGCAGCCAACACGTGGCACCACGCAGCAGACCACGAGGCCAACCGGACAGCCGGCAGGGGGCTCGAGCCAGCCAGCCCGAGGAGAACCCTCGAGACAAGGGAGCTCGACACCGCCGCGCGGCCAAACGAATGGTTATCGACGGCCGCCTCCGTTCTGCTTCAACTGTGGAGGGACGGGGCATTTTGGCCGAGATTGTCGCAGCCCCCGAGTGCAATTGTGCACAGCGTGCGGGCGACGCGACGTTACGAGTGAAACATGTGGTTGTGCACTCTCAAAAAACGGCAACCGGGGCTGGCCGCAGCAGGCAGGCCAGCACACCGATTAAGTGAAGCCTTGCCGGAAGAAAGGAGAGTAGACTGTAGACCCGGTGAGCCTTATCCCCTCCTTGATCCAGTCCAGGGTGCAGTTCATAGGGAAGTCCAGCGTGTAGATAGTCGCGCTCCAGAATATGAGACCTCGGCAGGTATCTCGGGTGTACCCCGCTCAGACAGGGTCGATGAGGTAGCGACTAGCGAGCCGCCGGATGCTCCGGTCGGCATTTGGACTTTAGACCTAAGTAGCTCGGACGAATCGGAGGCAGATAGAAGGGAGGACAGGACGATTGGCGATGCGATGGAAACCGACCAAACGGGAGAGACCGCGAAAGATCGTACTGTTAGGACCGTAGCGCTTGCCGGTGAGACTGCCGCGGGTAGGGACGTCGGAGTAGCGCAAGAGGCGAGCCGTTCCGAGTACGCCTGGTTCTTCGACACCTTCCCGCCACCACCCGTTGAGTGGAAGCGCGGAGGTGGACGGGTAAGAATTTTTGTCGAGTTACTTATTGGCGGACAGGTATTAGTCGCACTCATAGACACGGGAGCAACGATCTCCGTTTTTGGACGAGTAGGAGGCAGAATTGTGGAACAACTCGCGTTGCCGCATAGAGAATACCCGCCAAGTCAAAACGATTTCGTAACAATGGCAAACGGTACGCCGGAAAGAGTGCTCGGGGAAGCGTTATTCCCGATAGAGCTTGATGGGGTACAGAAGTGGTTTCCCTCCATTATCGTGCGTAATTTGAAATGCAACTGCCTGCTTGGGATGGATTTCATTGAAATGTTCGGGATTAATGTCTATGGTAAACGCCGCACGTGGGCGGTAGATGATGTAGGGATCGAGCACCCAATAGTACGCACGAGCGATGAGCTTGCGACGCTAGGCGCGTGCTTCGGCCTGCAAGAACTTGCGAAAACGCAGCGGGAACGCCTTGACCAGTTGCTTGCGGAGTTAGTTCCGGGAATGCCGCAGAATTTTGAGATCGCCGTGACGCTTACGAAACACGTGATAGACGCCCCTCGCGATCGAGCTATTAAACAGCGCATGTATCGTCGGTCGCCGGTAGTAGTCGAGAAATTGCACGCGGAAGTCGACCGGATGCTAGGGGGAAAAATAATCGAGAACTCGCAGAGCGATTGGGCGAGCCCTCCGGTGATGGTCGCTAAGCCAGACGGAAAATGGAGGTTCTGCGTCGATTATCGGGAACTGAATAAATTGACGCGAAAGGACGCGTACCCGCTTCCTCGGATGGATACCATCCTTAGCAAATTGCAAGAGGCCGTGTACATTACCACCCTAGACATGAGCGCGGCCTATCATCAAATAATGATGGACGAGGATAGTAAACATTTTACTGCGTTTATTGTGGAAGGTAAGGGGTTGTTTCAATTTCGTCGAATGCCGTACGGTTTGTGCAATGCGCCCGCGACGTTCCAACGTTTAATGGATCGACTGATCGGACCGGAGCTCGAGCCACACGCGTTTGCATATCTCGATGATATAATCATTGTAAACCGCACGTTCGATGACCATCTCGAGTGGTTAAGAAAGATTCTCGGCATAATTCGCGAGGCGGGGCTAATCCTAAATTTCGAGAAAAGCGAGTTCTGTTGCAGTGAAGTTCGCTATTTGGGATTTTTGGTGAATCGCGAAGGTCTGCGCCCGGATCCCGAGAAAATCCGACCGTTGATAGAGTATCCGCGTCCACGAAATGCGACCGAGTTACGGCGCTTTAATGGCATGGTAAATTGGTACCATCGTCACTTAAAGAATATATCGCGAGTGGCAGGGCCTCTAAACCGGTTGACAAGTAAAACCGTGCCTTGGAAATGGACAGAGACGGAAGAAGCGGCGTTCACGGCAGTGAAAAAAGAAATTGTCGACGCGGCTATCCTAACGTTTCCGAACTACGAGCTAACCTTTATTGTATACACCGATGCGAGTGATAAAGGGATCGGCGCTCTACTAACACAGAGTCACGAAGGCGAGGAAAAATTGATTGAGTGCGCGAGTCGCGTAATGACAGGACCCGAGACGCGATATACGGTCACGGAGAAAGAATGCCTCGCGGTGGTCTGGGCTGTCCGCAAATTTCGTCCATATCTTGAGGGGTACGAATTTGTGGTTGTGACGGATCACAGCAGCCTGCGCTGGCTCCATAACCTGGTTGATCCAATAGGGCGCCTCGCGAGATGGGCCTTCGAGCTGTCAGGTTACAAAATGCGAATAGAATATCGTAAGGGAACGGAAAACGAGGCCGCGGACGCGCTGTCGCGGATGTTCGAAGACGTCGAGCCGGAGTGGAACGCTCAAGTCGACTCTCTCGGTGATGCGTTTGAAATCGATTGGTATCGGGAGAGGCTCGAGGCCATTCGTCGTAATCCGCGCGCGTTCCCCGAATGGGTGATCGAAGGGCAAAACCTGTATTGTTACCGCCCCGACGCGTTAAAAGAGGCTACCAGTGAGGACCCAGACGCGTGGAAGCTGGTGATACCGTCGGAGGAGTGCGAGCGAATAATATCACAGGCCCACGACGACGAGCAAGCAGGACACCCGGGTGTAGAGCGCACATATCGTCGGGTAGCTATTTTCTACTACTGGCCGGGAATGTACCGGGATGTAAAACGTTACGTGGGGAAATGCGAGACATGCGCAATGCATAAAACGGATCAGGCGCGTCCGATGGGATTAATGGGCCCGCGAGTGGTAATGCAACCCTGGGACGTAGTGGCGTCGGACGCCATGGGGCCGTACCCGCGCTCGAAATTCGGCAATAAGTATTTAATTATTTTTGAAGATCTGTTCACCCGGTGGATTGAGTGCGTGCCAGTCGCGGCAGCAACCGGGAAAACAATAGCTGATGCGTTTCGCGCTCGAGTCGTATGTCGATGGGGGACCCCGAGGGTGTTGCTCACGGATAACGGCACGGAGTACGTGAATCAGACCATCGCTAGGATGGCTGAGGAATACGGGATTGAGCGTGTTACCACACCGCCTTACCATGCCCAAGCTAACCCGGTAGAGAGAGTAAATCGGAATATAAAAACTATGATTGCCAGCTATGTGTCTGGAGATCACAGAGAGTGGGATTTACATATTGCCGAGTTCCAATTCGCGTATAATACCGCGGTGCATTCATCTCTCGGTGTGAGTCCGGCGTTTCTGAACTTAGGGCGCGAGCCAAAGCCAGCGAATTACTGGAGGCGCGCGATAGAGAGCGATACGCCGATAAGTGCCCCCGACAGAGCGAAGTGGCGAGCAAGGATGGAAAGACTAGTCGAAATGCGCGATCTTGTCACGAGTAAAATCCACGAAGCCTCGGTAAAGCAAGCGATGTACTATAATCGAAAAAGACGGAGCGTACCACTGCATGTAGGAGATCGCGTGTACCGCCGTTACCGTGTTCTGTCTAAGGCCGCTAATAACATGACATCCAAATTCACGAAGAAATATGCGGGACCATTCGAAGTTGTAAAAGTCGTATCGCCAAGCGTCGTAGAATTATCTGAGGATAACGGCCGGCGGGTGGGCCGATGGCACGTGAAGGATTTGAAACTAGTTAGAGAGGTGCCGAAGTAAGGGTAGGGCTAACGATAATCGGAATAAGAAATGGAAATTCTCGGGAAATTAGTTGTTAAGTTCTTTTTGTGTGCGTAGTAATAAGTTACATGCTCGAGCAGAGCTCCTTGCTAACCACGACCGTTGGTAATTTCTTTTTATTTTTTTTAAATTATGTCAGTAAAGACCGGCTCACGGAGAACTCCGAAATAGGCAAATTTTTCAGTTGTTCTTTTTCCATTTTTTTTTTATGGTCCTTACTTAGTGTAAAAGTAGTTATTAAGTGCGGAAAAAAAAAAAAAAAAAAAATAATATTTCATTTTTGGGTTCATTGTATAAACGGAGTTTTTTTTTTGTTGTTGTCTCCTTCCCCAAGTATCATAATGGCCTTTCAGTGTGTTGGGTGGTGGAGTGTAAAAGAGCGGTTGAGACATGATTCGGCATCGACCCGTTGGTGAAGGATCAGCCTGAGCCTGCCACGTGTTTACACGGGGTAGTCCGGCTTGGAAGGGGGGTGTGACGAGGCGTTACAACACGCTCGCTTCAACGGGTGCTGATGAGATCGAGCGCGCAGCATAGGCTCGAGCCACCGCGAGATCCGCCGAATCTTTTCTCACCGACAATGTCCAGTACGAAATATTGCGAGCTGTTGACTGCCGAGACTATATTATTTCCAGAGTAAATTCGTGGAATTCCTCGGAAGTCCGGCGAGGCGAGAGAGCGGGGAGCCGAGACGGAAGGGCACGACGCCGATGATCTAAGAAGAGCGTCGATATTAGGCCGATGCCCCCACTCGAGAACTCCCGAACAAGGAAGCGAGGAGTGTGGCACGCGACAGCGTGAAAAATAAGTAGGCAGTTAACTACGGGACGTGAATCGATTAGGAGAGTAATACGACGTCTCGCGTAGTATCAGAGAATAGAGACGAAAGAGATCGGTAAATTGCGCTCGAGGGAAGTTGAGTGCACGAGCATCGTGAGAAATTCAGTGGGAATCCACAGGACGAGTTTTCCGGCTGGGATTTCAGTACGAGAATCGGGAAGTCAAAGGTAGGCGCACTTGGTGCAACTTCCCAGATTTTAATAATTCCCCGGAAGTGATCGCGGTGTAGAAGTACCTTGAATTATTGTCACGAGGCCGGCCTCCTTCAATCTCGGTGCTAAGAATTAGAAAACATTTATTCGTGGATCAGTCACGCGAAATTGTCGGACTCGAGTCAAAGTTGTAAAACGCGTAAAAGAGGTAAAATCCGCGTCGAATGTCAGACACGAGTCAAATTTGTAAGATAGAGAAATAAATTCTCGATTGTTTGATTTTTATAGAAAAAGAAATAGGCGTGGTTTGTAGAAATTATTTTGCATGCCTTCCCCCCCGAACTGCACCCTTACAGCTAGCTGGACGATAGTGAGGAGAAGTGGTAAGAATCTCCCTGGTAATCGGGAGAAGAATAGATTACCTGGCGCCCATCTGGGAGAGTAAGCAAGGAAGGAAGAAAAATTACAGCGTGGGCGTCGTTATATTTGGACGTCGGCGGTTACACGGTGAGTCCTGAGCCGTTGTAATAGCCCGTCACAATATATATATATATATATATATATATATATGCGTAGCGTATACTTCGGGGACTCAAATATATCTTATATACATTTGTTGAAGCGGATTCTATAAGTTATTATTCACGATTTACAACGATTTTTAGGTCAATAGATACTTTACTTTTGGAGATATTCCACAATATGTAAGAACTGGCTACTATGAGGATTTTTTTGTATATTGGTGTATATGGAGACTTATCTTCAAATCACGTACCGACACATATGAGGTCTTGTATATATATATATATATATATATATGTATATATATATATGTCCTCAAATGATACAAAGTTTAGAAATGAATGTGTGTGCTCGAAATAGACGGTACAATGACATATGCCCTTACAATATATCTTTATATCATATAATTAAAACGAGCACAATAAGTATTGCACTCGGTGCAAAGACTTTAATGATCATTCATTTAAGATGATGTGCTACTGCTCGGTCGGTAACAAAAACTGTAAAGCGTTGTTCTTGGTCACAATTGATGTTTCAGGCAAAAGACGAGAAGAACTGACTGCGTCTTGGCAGTCTGCAGTCTGTACTTCTCGACTTTTATTCGAAAAATCAACCCTGGCGAAGAATACCACTTCGGGAAGATTCAGCTATCTCACTCGCACTTATGGCGATCTGAGAGAGACAAACGACATGTAGCACATCACCTTAAAAGTGTATAAAGGCCGCTTGCAACAAATTCATGAACTTAAGCCCATACAAAATATGTAAAGAGAATAATTTATCCAAAAACTTCAAATTGTCGCACACCGACTCCAGTCATAAGTTTAAAGTTATTCACGGTATTATTTGTAAGTTATCACGAGTAAAAGTAAATTTTGGATTTGTTGACTCTTACTCGTACATGCATGACCCAGACAGACATTTGGGAGCACGGTGACTGCACAGTGGCGTAACTCACTGCACGGCATGGCGTCAGAAGTACGTTATGTACGTCCGAACGTAACAGATACTGTGACGTTACGACGTGCCTAATCCAACACTGTGCCTGCACAGTACCAGCACATTGTGCACTTTAGAGCAGTTGCACGATCAACTGGAACCGTGCAGGCACAGTGCTGATCCAGCCCGTCGTGGCGTCACAGTATCTGTTACGTGCGGACGTACATAACGTACTTCTGACGGCACAACGTGCTGCACGGTACTGCACGTTTGTCTGCTGGGTGAACGTCTACGCCGTTCGCACATTGGCTCCGTCTTCCGTCGCTGTCGTTGTAGTTTACCTCTCCGCGCTACCACTGCGTACTTACCTTAAATAAAATGTTTAAAAAATAATTCTTTGGGAACCGCTTTTAACATTATTATACATTAATCAAAATGTTCTCCTGCCCTATTTGCAGAAGTCGATGAAAGAAATTCAGTTTAAGGACATGTAAGATACGTTCTCGTAGTGTAGACTTTGAGAACACGATTGTCTATATAAAGTCTGCTTTGAAGACATAGCTTTTTCGAGGACATATAAGCGATATGTTCTTGTATTGTAGTCTTTGAGGACATATTTATTTATTTATCTATATAAAGTCTGCTTTGAAGATATATTTACCTATATAAGGTCTGCTTTGAGGATATAGCTTTTTCGAGGATATATACGCGATACGTTTTTGTACTGTAGTCTTTGAGGACATATTTATCTATATAACGTCTGCTTTGAGGACAGCTTTTTCGAGAATATATACGCGATATGTTCTTGTATTGTATTCTTCGAGGACATATTTTTCTATATAAAGTTTGTTTTGAAGCCATGCAGTGCTTTTGAGCACGTTTATAATCGATTTCAATTTCATTTTATTATTTAAAAAATAATTCTTTGGGAACCGCTTTTAACATTATTATACATTAATCAAGATGTTCTCCTGCCCTATTTGCAGAAGTCGATGAAAGAAATTCAGTTTAAGGACATGTAAGATACGTTCTCGTAGTGTAGACTTTGAGAACACGATTGTCTATATAAAGTCTGCTTTGAAGACATAGCTTTTTCGAGGACATATACGCGATATGTTCTTATATTGTAGTCTTTGAGGACATATTTATTTATTTATCTATATAAAGTCTGCTTTGAAGATATATTTACCTATATAAGGTCTGCTTTGAGGATATAGCTTTTTCGAGGATATATACGCGATACGTTTTTGTACTGTAGTCTTTGAGGACATATTTATCTATATAACGTCTGCTTTGAGGACAGCTTTTTCGAGAATATATACGCGATATGTTCTTGTATTGTATTCTTCGAGGACATATTTTTCTATATAAAGTTTGTTTTGAAGCCATGCAGTGCTTTTGAGCACGTTTATAATCGATTTCAATTTTATTTTATTATTAATTTTTCGTGAACCGAAAATCAAATTAAAAAATCCTTTGGAAATGTCTTAAAATTTTTGTTATTGTTGTTTTCTTACCGCCAACATAAATTCTTTATTCGATTCGCTAAGGTTAGCCAACCGAGATACTCCAACACAAACTGCTATACCGGCGCCCCATCCCGTGCAGAAAAATTGTTGGGACTCCTACTTGGCCCTTTCTAGTTTGCGCCAATTTTATTAGGGGCCCAGTATAGCAATCTCAGTACAGCCCTACTAGGCTGGTCACGCTTCAAAGGACGGGACCTTTATAGATTTCATAGGGCAGTCTTTATAGGGCCTATAAAGACTGCCCTATTAAACCCCTATTAAAATAATAAAGATTATTTTTCCCATCGGAATTTCGGCCAATAGAAACGACGCATTTGGACTCTTGTGGGGGAACCTAGGCGATGTTACGTCTGAGTAACAAAACAAATGCCCTGTTTTTGACCTTAGCTACGGCTAATTGGTCAGGGATACGGGCTGAACGATTTGATTAATTATTATTGGAATTTTCTTTGTTAAAATAAAAAGTGTGTCTCGGATCAGTTGTTGGAATGTATTTAGCCTTTAAACATTTAATCGAGTAGCTAACTTTGACTAATTTGTATTGAATTTCTGCTTGATTACTGATTTGGCGGCTTTCACAAAAATCGGTCGTTAAATAACCGTGATATTCGGGTTCGTTAATCTCCCCACGATCAATTTTTACCAATTTACGAAGTTGGTTATATAGATAAATATGTTCTCAAAGCAGACTTTATATAGATAAATATGTCCTCAAAGACTACAATACAAGAACATATCGCGTATATATCCTCGAAAAAGCTGTCTTCAAAGCAGATTTTGTATAGACAATCATGTCAATCACTTGGTAAGCTAACCAAGTGACTTGGTTAGACCAACTAAGAAATTGGTAGCCTAACAAATAACTTGGTTGGTCTAACCAATTAATTGTCTGGCGCATATATAACCAAGCGTTTTTCTCCGTGCAGTTAGGTTAACTAATCCAATCGTTGGGACTACCACTCGAATAGTTGGGACTACCATTCGAATCGTCGGTATTATCATTCGAATCGTCGGTATTACCATTGGAATCGTTGGTATTACCATTTGAGTTGTGAGATAAATAGAATAATCGATTGGTTGTGTCAACTCATTTCTTGGCTATGGCAACTAATCTTTTTTTTTCCGTGTGCGTCGGCATATTTTATGTGGGTTTCACCTAGGTAGCCCTGGCGGTCATTACGTAGATGCGTGACCGTGTGGCTGACGACTGATGGTCAATACTTAGATGAGTGACCGCTTTGCTGAATAGTTAGATGGGTGATCACCTGGATAACTCTGGTGGGTTTTAGGAAGGCCCCAATTTGTCATGCATATTGTGGAATACCTGACAAAGCGTAAAATATTGAACGTGCCCCGCCTTTCCCCGCTATCACCCGCCGTTTGTCTTTTGACTAGGCTAATCAGATGCATTGACGTGCTTGCCTAAAAGACTTTTCAGCTGTTGCGCTCTTATAATAAAACTTCAAGTTCTTAACGGCCGTGAAGAACTTTTTACACTGAGAGAAAAATATAGTAATTTAATTAAAAAAATATAGTTAGTCCGACGATAATCTAATTATAAATTACAATTTCCAGGAACGTCTCCATTTTATGATTATAGCAAAAACAATTATGGTAGCAATCATCAAAATGATAATAGTTTCAAATATGCCGTTTTGTTGCATATACGATTTCAACGTTTGATTCCAATAACTTTGCAAGTGTCGTTTATTGAACTATATTACCATCGCTTCAACTATAAAACATTGCTAGCCTTCCTATATTTTTTTTATCATGTGAAATCGTTAAATCAACGATATGCTTTTCTCTCAGTCTAAAGAGAAGATCCGGGCTACGTTTCAGTCAATAAACAGTAAATTCAACAACTGTCGTCAAATCATACGTACCACATAATCGTTACTTTGAAGACAGTCCCCGAATGATGCGATACGCAGACTCGTTATTTCAAGGACAGTCCTCAAAGTGACACGGGTTTATCCACGGCTTCAAACTAAACGTATCATTGACTGCTAATTGTTTGGGGACGGACCTCGAAACATACTTTATGCTGATAGAATTACAGGGACAGTCCTCAAAACAGCCACAAGTCCTTGAAGTGTACGTTGCTCGTACGAAAATGGTTCCGAACGCTACGCTACGCATATATATATATATATATATATATATATATATATATATATATATATATATATATATATGTGGCGCGGTAGTTTTTATTATACACTATATATATACATATATTAGGGGGGCTACGCCCCCCTGCGCGCCAACCCCCCATTTTAAATGAAAAGATCGTGAACTGGCGACGAATTATGATTTTATTAATGCTTCGCGAATTTTCTGATATCTTGTCGATTTTGTTGCGATTGCGATGTAATCTAATAATTTCTCTGTTGTGAATTTCAGAGTTCTGGAACGTTAATTGTTCCAAAACTACCCACTGCACCATGCGTTATCGACCTGTGACATTAAAGGTCAATATGTATATTAGGGTTGATTCTATTACGTCTTTACGTTCTGTTACCTAAATACCGCGCGACATTGCTCCAACACTACGAAATGATGCCAAACTCTCGCAATGTTCAAATGCGAAATCGTCGCAAAGTGTTGAGTATAAGGGATGGTTCAGTTGCGGCCGTATGTTGTAGGAAACTCGTGATTCTTTTTTGTGACGTCGTAGATAAACATATTCACGTCATTCTTCTTGAAATAGATCCCTCGGTGGAAGGGAAAAGAAGGAGACCCAAAACAAAAGGAACAATAATGGTTAACATTGGTGTGCGAAGTGAGCCCAAATGAGGAGTCCTTAATTACAATGAGGATAAGATAGTTACTGAAATATTTCTTTCAATACAATATTTTCAATTTCGTTCGCGTCGTTAAGATTATTTTGTATTTTAAGACCATTTGGCTACTCTACTCTACTCTATTCTACTCCACTCAACTCTACTCTACTCTACTCTACTCTACTCCACTCCACTCCACTCCACTCCACTCCACTCCACTCCACTCCACTCCACTCCACTCCACTCCACTCCACTCCACTCCACTCCACTCCACTCCACTCCACTCCACTCCACTCCACTCCACTCCACTCCACTCCACTCCACTCCACTCCACTCCACTCCACTCCACTCCACTCCACTCCACTCCACTCCACTCCACTCCACTCCACTCCACTCCACTCCACTCCACTCCACTCCACTCCACTCCACTCCACTCCACTCCACTCCACTCCACTCCACTCCACTCCACTCCACTCCACTCCACTCCACTCCACTCCACTCCACTCCACTCCACTCCACTCCACTCCACTCCACTCCACTCCACTCCACTCCACTCCACTCCACTCCACTCCACTCCACTCCACTCCACTCCACTCCACTCCACTCCACTCCACTCCACTCCACTCCACTCCACTCCACTCCACTCCACTCCACTCCACTCCACTCCACTCCACTCCACTCCACTCCACTCCACTCCACTCCACTCCACTCCACTCCACTCCACTCCACTCCACTCCACTCCACTCCACTCCACTCCACTCCACTCCACTCCACTCCACTCCACTCCACTCCACTCCACTCCACTCCACTCCACTCCACTCCACTCCACTCCACTCCACTCCACTCCACTCCACTCCACTCCACTCCACTCCACTCTACTCTACTCTACTCTACTCTGCTCTGCTCTGCTCTGCTCTGCTCTACTCTACTCTACTCTACACGTCTAAAACATCAAACTCTAAAACGTCAGCCCTCCAAAGCGTCAGCCCTCCAAAACGTCAGCCCTCCAAAACGTCAGTACCCCAAAAAACGTCAGCCCATACTTTTTTATAGTATAGTATAGATTTTTTTTTTTTGCAAACGCAAAATTTTTTTTTTTTTTGCTGTGCCTAAACTATTAAAACAGTTGAACGAACGAACAATATTTCGCCAAATTATTCAACTGATTTAATTGTTTAAGACACAGCTTTAAGCAATATATATATATATATATATATATATATATATATATTTTCACAAACATATATAAATTAAGAATAAATTAAAAAATAAATGAGAAACATTTATAATTTATTCTTAATAATAAATTCTTATTATATAAACTTGCGCGTGACGTCACTCGCCCGGGAGGTGGGCGGGAGACGGGTCCTGACGCTTCAGTGAGGGGCGTGGCTTATGCGCGCTACGGCGAATAGTCGCAGGTACCGCGCGGGAGAATTTAGTCCCGCAGGCGCTCGGGAAGGGGTAAAAAAGTACCGCGGAGGTACTTTTACCTCGAATCTGACATCACTGCTTGTCGCTGAAATATGCTATGTTAATAATTGTAAGCGCCGGTGTGTCTTCAAATCTCGTTTTCCCGTTAAAAATTACTTCAACACCAGATGCCCAGTCGTACACTACTATAGCCACCCACGTAGCCATAAAGTGTCGCTGGAACATCTCGATCTCAGGTAGTCCGCACCCCGCCGCTGGGACGTCACGTCAGCCTCACCAACAAGCTTGTTTGCCTCATCCCTCTGGAGCTTTGAATTTTTATGACGTATCCGTTCATAAAAAACTCTTGCTTCGTCGGTGCGCTCGTGCTTGCTACGAACATTCGCAAGAGCAACCACGAGCGAGCGAGGCAAACACAAATTATCAGTGTTCCCGATTGAAACGATGGATCGATTTTTTGCAAGTTTTTCCTCTAAACTACCTGCACCAGTAACCATATCGACGTACGTCACTGTGAATATCAATGTGTCGTACACCGATAGGATTCTGGCGCTTTGATTTACGCGACAAAGTAGATCCCGCAATTGCTCATAATTCGAACGCCATATTGGCTTCATTGCGATGCCCGCGATACCGTCCGTCATACCCTCGCCTATGAACCCTATTCCTATCATATCATTTACCGAGCGACCCGTAATGAAATGCGCGTGGATGTCGCGAATCGCGTTCCGAATCCATGAAATAGGATTTATACCCGGTGGAGGCGAAACCAACGCGACATCCGTTTGCCTCGCCATGACTTTAAAGCGCGGCGATACATGCTCACGCGGCTCACCTACCACCCTAAAACGATAGCCCACGGCCGCGATGTCTTCACTATCGCCCGCAACACCGTCATCATAACCGTTACCGCCCTGAAAATTCCTATCGCGAACGTTATTACCGTCGCCGTCGTCATCGTCGCGCGCTGTTTTTACATTTAAGTGTACATTTGGCCTCGCATAGCCGCCGCCGGTCTGCCAGTTACGCTGGTCACTTACCAGCTGTTGTACCGCTGCCTCAGTCTCCGCAATCCATAAGGTCATTGACGGTGTCCCCTCTGCAGATGACGAAGCAGTTGATAGAGATGCAACCGCTCCATCTGAAGATCCTGCTGCGGGGCCCGCTGCACCGGGACCTGCTGATCCGCTACCTGCTCGTCCTGTAGTAACTGTAGTCGGGCCTACAGCACAATGCCGATGACTATAATTAATATTCTAGTCTTTGGAAAACCCAAAATATGAATCTGCGAAGCGGACAGCATCAGCTGTCATCAGCATCGGACAGATGGTCATCGTCATCGTCGTACGAATCGGAGCCTTCGTCGACTTGACCATAAGAATTGTACCAGACAAGTCTCGTAAACCGCGAGTAATACGGGCGCCAATCTGGTACAACGTCTACGGTGTAATAAATCTCTCTTGTGATAAATCCTACAAAAGTAATAAATATTTCAAAAGTAATAAATCTTTCATGTTCATCACTCTTCCATGTAATAAGTCTCTAATCCTTGTATGTAAACAAGGTTTTGTTTTAACCAGTTTATTTGGAGGGCATGAGGATTATGGACACTATAATAACGAGCGTTTTCTCCGAACTATAGTGGAATCAGAAAATCCCTTTTTATTGGATAGATATAATTTCAGCAGACTAATTGTTCATTTGCATTTAGTTACTCATTTCCACATAATAAATTATTCAGTCCGGTATTACTTCATTAAATTAATAAATTCCTTCTCCTCAAACATTGCATATCATAATTTTCATCTTAACATAATCAATTATTCATTCATATAATTCATCATCTCTGTTCATTTCCATAACCAATTAAATTTAATATCATAACCGATTATCGTACACCTTCCATTCATAATCACCCAACAATAGCATTCCATTTCCTAACTCATTATTAAATTATTTTCAACCTCATTCCATTTCAGACATCATTTTCAGTAATTACATTGATCATCAGCAAATTATACCATTAGTTTTAATCATAACTTGTATTTCATGTATCATCAACAACTAATATCATTCATTTTCATAATCATCAATTTAATTACATTAATCATCAGCAGATTATGCCATTAGTTTTCATCATAATTTGCATTTCATTGATCTTCAACACTTAATGTCTTTCATTTTCATAGTCATCAATTTAATTACATTAATCACCGATCGCACGCATTATTCCATAATGTGTTAACGTTAATTATTTTACTATTAATTTTTTTTATCGACTGTTGGCGGTCTATTTTTTCTGATGGAATTTTCGCGAAGCACATCTCGGGTCTGAGACAGTGATCGCTAGATTCAAAGCGCGCGAAACCGAAGCCTAGTTCAAATTTCACTAATCCGAATCTTTAACAAGTATCGATTGTAGCTGCTTAATAAATTAAAGTAATTCATCAAGCAGCCACAATCGACGAAATTTATCTCAAACAAATTGTGAAAAAAATTCCGCCACGACCCGGGTTCGAACCGGGAACACCCAGAATTCTAGCCTGGTGCGCTACCAATTACGCCACCGTGGCCCTGGCAGAACTGATCCACAATCGTTAATTTTATAGTCAGATATCAACGTAGTATGTTATAGGCGTGACCGAATATTGTTATTATTAATTTTTTTTACCGCCAACAGTCGATAAAAAAAATTAATAATAACAATATTCGGTCACGCCTATAACATACTACGTTAATTATTTTACTTTCGAGAGTCAATGGTCTCATATGATAAAGACGGTGGTTTACATGGATATATATATACAGGTAACTAGAAGCCGTTTATCACAAACAATGATATTCGTCTCGTGTACTTAGCTCGTATTTGCTCTCCGATCGCTCGTGCTTCCAGGACGCAGACGGGGCACAGATTTCAGGCGGAAAGCCGTTGACGTTACGCGTGAGCCGCTCTTCCAACGGTCGAAATATATGTTTTATCCATGGGCTTTAAGACGGTGGAGATTAATCTCCCGCAATTTCTCGTAAAAGGATAGAAGCTCCCCTTCCTTCGGGCGTGAGATTATGATGCAGTCATATGCGATACGTTTAACAAAGTTTCTGCACTATACGTGTGCGCCCAGCCGGCCTAAAGGGTAATACACGGGTTAAGCGGCGTGCTCCAGTTTGAAGTTAATTTTCCGGGCTACATATACGTTGAATTAAAAAAAAATACGATACCTAATTGCGAGCATTCTCCCTTTTACACACACTGATTTAACAAATTCCGATGTACAATGCAGATGGCGTAAAAAGAAGCCGATTATAATATTCTTGTAATCGAGCGTGGAACGATACGCACGAGGCTCTCGAGAGAGAGTTCGCAGACGACTGGGAAGAGTGGGAGTCTTCGCCCGCGCTGGTCAGCGATCCAATCTACCTGTCTCCATATAGATGGGCGACTTACAATCTTGTTCCGGTTGCGCAAATTCGTATGTAAAGAGATCCAGAATTGACACGGTCGATATATTATCGGCCACTGATATTTACAGATGTAGCGCGGCGCAATTATTCTTTTATTTAAGACTAAAATACGGAGATACTCTGCATATCTGTACACATATACACACAGATATATACCACATACGTAGGCAGATACACTCACAGACAGCTATATCCTACAACGGACTCGTCAATGCTGTCCACCTCGCTGTAAACTGTGGAAGAATCAGCAGATTCCTCAGGGCTGTTTGGAGCGTCTATTGCGCGATTATCAAGATGGTACGACAAGACCGAGTTATTTACCAACTGGTCATCCCTGCGCTGCGCTCCACCCTGTTGCTGCTGCTGGTGACTAGTATTTTCCGTTTCCAGGCCCAGCCACGATAGCACACCTACTGTTTAACATTGTTTTATGTTAAACCGATTTTCATGTGCATGTCGATGATACATACATATTATATATTTATATATATATATACAGTAACAAAAAAATATTTTAAAGATTCACATTGCTGTAAATTTTATTAATTAGTTAATGTATTAAATTTAATATAAAATTACAAATTTTTTATATAATATTTCCTAAATTTCATATGATTTAGTAGAAAGTACTGTAATTTTCCATTTAACTTCCATATATCAATATTAAATTTTAGCAGTGGACGCGCGGTCGGTGTATGGCTTCGGCGGTCCCCAGAGTTAAGCAGCATTATTTGCGGTCATAACTTGGATGGGTGACCGCTTAGCCTTGCACTGGTTTGCGCGCCAACTGCTGAGCGGGAGGCAGTTTTTCTGAGTTTCTAATGTATTTCTCATACAATAGAAACTTAGTAAAAATAAAGCCGACTGTATCGGCCAGGTTTTCCGCAGTTTTCCTGTGCCCTCGTGCAAATGCGATACAGTAGTGCATTAGGATGAGTGGCTGCGGACAACACTCTAGAGGGGTCTCTGTGAAGGAATGGGGAAAAGGGGAGAGGGGAAACGTAAAAGCCTGAAGAAGGCATACAGAAAAAACCAATAATATATATATATATATATATATATATATATATTATATATATATATATATATATATATATATATATATATATTATTGGTTTTTATTTCAATTTATTATTATTTCAATATATATATATATATATATATATACATATATATATATATATATATATATATATATATATATATTGAAATAATATTTTATTTTACGGTAAAAACTTACGATTTTCACGGGTTTCCACCTGCTGCGGTACTGCATTCAGCTCGCCCATGAAGATTGTTTCCTCATCATCATCCTCTTCCTCCCCCTCCCGATCCGTAGGGGTCTCAACGATACTGGCAGTATCGCTTTCTTCGCTACGAGCGTCGACGGCCTCCGCGGGATGAGCGATGGCGGGCACGTAGCGATCGTCGATGTCGACGTCCATCGGCATGGCGAGCTCGTATTCTCCGGGTACATGTTGTTCGTTTACCTCGCCGTGGTGGACGATACCAGCCGAAACCGCTGAGCCCACCGTGTGGACACCAGAGTCCATCTCGCTTTCCTCATTCTCATTATCTGCTACCCAGATTTCATCTGGGTCTTCCGGGTTGTAATAAAACACAATCGGCAGACCTTCGACCTCTGGGTGCTCATCAATGACGTAGGGCACGGGATCCGGTGATGCTGGACTCTCGGCGTCATCGTTTGGTCCATCACGGATCACCACGTTGACCTCAAAATGCTGAGGGTTCGGGGATGCGGGATTGACGAGGTCGATGTTAACCTCGTCGCTGTTCGGCTCGGGCACGGCAGGGCTCGCGAGGTCTATGACCTCCACGTCACAGCTCGGCTCGGGATTCAGGGATGCTGCTCTCTCCAAAGCCTCGCTATCGTCGTTGTTGTCAGTGTCGTTCTCGTTGTCGTCGTCGTCGTTGGCCTCGCGATTGCCCTCCGCCGATACTTCGCTTTCGCTATCACGTCGCTCGGCCCTAGCGACGAGACGGATGGCGCATCGAGAATTCTCGTAACATCCCATCAGGTCACGTACGACCGGGAGATGTTCGAGATTTCGCTCGATCACCACCTCGCACGCAATAACGATCGCATGATGAGACCCGTCGAAGGCTCCATGGTCGAAGGCTCGACCAATAACCCTAAGCGACAAGCGTCTCAACAGTGATTTTAATTCGCGTTGAGCTTCGCGGAGATTCATCGCTCTCAGCGCCGAAGCCCAACGCAGCGTGCAGCGACGAGCGATCACTGCGCTTCGGATACTCACAAGGTGAACCATTTTAATGATCGCCTTGATTAAATTACGTGCACGATCACACTGCATTTTCATATATTTTTCACGGCACAAATTCGAAAACACAGAATAAAGTTTTAACAGTTTTTTTCTACAAATGCACCGAAACGTGTAACAAACGAGCAACAATACACTCGAAAATTGCAAACAAAAGTTTGCACCAAACTCACGCTTCCCTGTAAATCCCCAATGACAGTGTTAATTCACAATGTGTGGGTGTAGCGAGTACAGAATAGGGCACACGAAACAAAAAAAAAACGTATTTACGATTTAAGAACACGAGTGACGCTGAACTGCCACGAATGACTTCTCCAGAGAGAATTAAACAAAGTCTGTGTTTTCAAAGACTATATAGTTTTAACCACACCCCCTATCGATAGATTCACGCCAGAAAAAGCGAAAAAGTAGGCTGTGGCTATTTCTTCGAACGCAAACATTGGTCAAAAACACAAGCCAATGTTTACGCAAGCCTTATAGAAAATTTGAAAACCCTCAATAAGCATAAAAACAATGCTGTCTCTTGCGAAAATCGCCAAACAGCTTGGCATCAACCCTCGACCTGCTCATCGATACTTTGGGGACATTTTTTTTTCTTTTTTACTACCGCCCCGCGCTGCGACCGGAAAACTATCTCTAAACGGTAATCTATACAGGTAAGAGGTGAGAAAACAGCATCTCGACATGACAGCAGGTTAGCGACACCATCAACCCTTAGACCAACCATCGTAAACGTCTTCTATTGTGACAACTATCTATCACGATTTTTATTACCTTTGATGTTGAAAAATACACGGATCTTACTTTTTATCTTTAATCTACGCCACAGCAGGTCTATGTCAACACACTCTTGCTTAGGTGCGACAATAAACACTCACTATCTTTTCCATCGATATACAAAGATTTCTAGAGGGAAAATATATTAACGACTATAAAAATCTTAACAGCTGTCAAGCTTAGACCACCCTGAAATACCTGTTAACAGAAAATCTGGTGATATATGTACACATTCGGTGAATCCCACGATATTGGTGGACACCTGCGCATAACAATGAACCGGTTCCACCCCCACCGTTTAAAAATACGTGTGATATTTTAGGGTGAAGCGTGTATATATAAACACCAGTATAATAACAGTAATCGGCAGTCAGGCCCGTGACTTCGGTAAAGACAGTTTCATCTTTGAGTTCAACATGGACCAAGCAATCAACTCTCAAGATCAGCGCAACAGCGATCTGCAACCCTCGACCATGTATCGTGTGCTGTCGGACACCGAGAAGAAGCGCCTCGAAGGACCTTTAATTCTTGGTACAACGTATACACTCAACCAGTCTGAGACGAAGAGAGTGAGTGTCGGCCTACAACCTCAGGCCGATGGAAGTATACACCCTATCGTAAAACTGCAGAACAATAACACGGCTGGTGGTATTGTTTTCGAGTCGAAGGATTGGATTTTGCTGCAAACACATCTTCCGAATATTTCAAAGTATTTTACCGATGGACAGAAGGTAGTTTGGGCATCGGGCTGGCGCACTCCAGACCCGATACACATCTTCGACTGCGAGATTCTCTTCACGACAAGCTATGGCTCGAAATCTATCGTGTTTGATCGTCGTGTTGAAACAACACCTATTACTGATGAGATGAATGATAGTCAGCTGGAACCCGAGCCACCAGCGAAGAAGAAGCGTAAAAATTATTCACCAGCGGTTGTGATGCAAAAACCTTCGTTTGAGGGATTACAACATATAATGGTGTGCACCGACGAACGCTTCAGACGACTACAAAGACATGCCGCAAATGTACAGAAGTGCGCCGAAGTGCTTTGTGCTGAATTATTGCTGCATATCCCAGCCAACGAGACACCCTGAAAAATCAACGAACAACGCGTCAAAGTATTGCTGAAGGATAATTTGAAATCTTTGAGAAATGCAGTGCAACGTCGTATGGATGCTGAATTTGTCGAACTTACGTTTGGCATCGTGTTTCTGGAGCTCACCGCATTGTGCACTGCTTTCATCGCAAACGTAAAACACTTGCGATGAAGAACAAGCCGACTGCCGAATAATGACAAAACTTGTATATATGTGTTTTCTGTGTAGATTTATTTTCGCATTGTACCCGCGAAACTACATATTCTTTTATTCACCTATTTTTTAATGGCACTTCTCTTTATCAACATCGTCGTATCGCATTGTAATTAATTATAAGTCTTATGCCCTTTATGACCGATAGTAGATATAGGCAAAGATCGCGAGACAGAGGGGCGTGGCCTAGTGGCGCCAGGCGCCAGAGGGGGCGTGGCCTGCTGGGGCCATAGGGGGCCCTATCCCTCCCTCCCTTGAGTGCCCTTCCTCCCAGACTAGCCCTCTAATTGTCCCTCCCTCTCCCCAACCCTCCCCTCCCTTGAGTGCCCTCCCTCCCAGACAAGCCCTCTAATTGTCCCTACCTCTTGCCACCCTTCCATCCCTTGAGTGCCCTCCCTCCCACACAAGCCCTCTAATTGTCCCTCCCTCTTCCCACCCCTTAACCCTCCCTCTGAGAGAACGACTGTTATTCGTCTCTATACTTGTCCACCACCCCCTCCCTGTACGCATGTGATGTTAACTCACCCCTCTTCTCCTACCTCTTGTTTCCGTCCATGATGTGGACCAAGATCGCGAAAGCACCACGTAGCTCGGGCATTCTGCTGGGGTCCGAAAATTGACGGTAGCGCCACCGGTGAGTGCCGCCGGAAGTCCCGAGCGGTGGCCCAAGATCGCGAGAGACGACGTGCTTTCGGCGCTCCGCCGTGGGTCTGACTGAGAGTCGGTGGTGGCGCCGCTGGTGGTCCAAGATTTCGAGAGACGGCGTGCTCTCCGCCACCGGCGTGGCTCCGCCGGTGAGTGTCGCCGGAAGCGCCAAGCGGTGGCCCAAGATCGCGAGAGCCGGTGCGCGCTCAGCGCTTCCTTACGTGTCCGATTGAGAGACGATGGTGGCGCCACCGGTGTGCGTTGTTGGAAGTCCGGCTGGTGGTCAAGGATCGCGAGAGACCCGTGTGCTCCGTGGTATCCGACTGACCGTCTACAGTGGCGACGCGCGTGAGAGTGATATCAAATAGCGCACGCGGCCCAAGACCGCGAGAATCCCCTCCAGTCGCGACCCCCTCCCATAGCGCTCCCACCTTCACCCACCAGCGCGAGATGATCGGCGCGTCCGTATACTTGTTCTGCTCGCGCTTTTAATTCATGCTTATTCTTTGAATAAATGAAGACTTACATATTTATAAATTAGTTTATTTAAATATTGTTTATATGATACATTATTTTTATAATAATGTTCAGACACACACACACAGAACAACCAAACTACTAAAACTAGAAATACGATTCTTAAGAAAATCCGATTATAAAGAGTACATGTTATCCACATTACAGGGTCCTTCTTCATTTGGCTGTAGCCGATTCCTTTATTGTTCCTTGGAGCAATCGATTATAAGCATGCCGTCGATGGCATCCATCGTCGTAGGTGTTAGAGAGAGAGAGAGAGACCCTGAGATGATGGCGTCAGGAGTGTTTCTTTATGACTAACCTATCTCATCGGTGATCGTCTGGTTAAATGTAGAGAACTCATATGTCTTGGAAAATGAGGGGTAGAGGTTTCGAATGATAACAGTGACACAAGAAATGCGTTTTCAGTTTTATTACTGTCTAGCTCAACGCTGATCGTCTGTTTTTATGTAGATGATTTATGTGTCTTGGAAAATAAGGGTAAAAGGTTTCGAATGATAACAGTGATAAAAGAAATACGTTTTCAGTTCTATTTTGTGTTTGTATTAAAATCTAAAAAAATACTGGTTTTATGTAGTCTTGGAAAATGAGGGAAAAGGTTTCGAATGATAAAAGTGACACAAGAAATATGTTGTCAGTTTTATTTTGTGTTTGTATTAAAATCTAAAACACGTCTTACAACTTTTTTATTTTGTGAATATTTCTTTCAACCATAAGTTTTGGTTTTCATTCAAACATAAAAAATTCCACCGAAAAACTTTTCATGTTTCGTTTGTATTAAAAATCTCAAAATATGACGTCTCAAAATTTTTTATTTTGTCAAAATTTCATGCAAACATAAAGTTTGGTTTTCATTCAAATATGGAGAAAAGATCCCCGGAAACCTTCTCATATTTTGTTTGTATTAAAATCTCAAAATATGCCGTCTGAGAACTTTTTGATTTTGTCAACATTTCTTTCAACCATACATTTTCGTTTTCATTCAAATATGAATAAAAGACTCCTGCAAACCGTTACATGTTTTGTTTGTATTCAAATCTGAAAATATGCCGTCTGAAAACTTTTTTATTTTGTCAACATTTTTTACAAACATAAATTTTTTGTTTTCATTTAAATATGAAAAAGGCCACCGGAATCCTTTTCATGTTTTGTTTGTATCAAAAATCAAAAAAAAAAATATGACATCTGGAAACTTTTTGTTTTGTCAATATTTCTTTCAAACGTAAGTTTTGTTTTTCATTCAAACATAAAAATCTAAAAAATATGACGTCTCAAAACTTTTTATTTTGTCAAAATTTCTTGTAAACATAGATTTTGGTTTTCTCAAATATGGAGAAAAGACCCACGTAAACATTCTCATGTTTTATTTGTATTAAAATCTCAAAATATGCCGTCCGAAAACTTTTATTTTGTCAACATTTCGTTCAAACATAAATTTTTGTTTTCATTCAAATATGAAGAAAAGGATCCTGAAAACCGTTTCATGTTTTGTTTGCATTCAAATCTGAAAATATACCGTCTGAAAACTTTTTTATTTTGTCAGCATTTTTACAAACATAAATTTTTCTTATCATTAAAATATCAAAAGTCCACCGGAATCCTTTCGTTGTTTTGTTTGTATTAAAATCTAAAAATTGGTCGTCTTCAAAATTTTTGTCTTGTCAACATTTCTTTCAAACATAATTGTTTTTGTTTTTATTCAAATATGAAAAAGACAACCGGAATCCTTTTCATATATTGTTTGTCTTCAAATTTAAAAATATAACATCTGAAAACTTTTATATTTTGTCAATATTTCTTTCAAACATAAATTTTGGTTTTTATTCGAAAATGAAAAAGACCACCGGAATCCTTTTCATGTTTTGTTTGTATTAAAAATCTAAAAATCGGTCGTCTTCAAATTTTTTATTTTGTCAACATTTCTATCAAACATAAATTTTGTTATCATTCAAATATGAAAAGCGGTTACATGTATTTTGTTTACAGATTTTTAAACCAAGATGTAAAAATCCGTACGCTAGAAAATTCGATACAAGTTTGGAAACGAATGAGACTCGAAGATTTTTTATAAGAGTGTTTTGTGCGTATCGCTAGACAAGATTGTTGAGAACATACATTTTCGTCCTCTGTTACACGGCTGCAATACTGATGAGAACGCTGAAGCGTAGGGTCGTCACTACACTTACACAGAGCAATACTTGCTTTGGGAATAATGGTGCGTCATTCCACTACGTCAAGATACGAGAAGGCACGATGAGCCGGGTGGTGTTTTTCTGTTTACAAGGTTGGACACATTTTTTCATAAGGGTCGTTTACTAAGGTTACGAAAAGGAGTGTAGTTAACTTATGTTCTAATGAATTAAAAATCGACAATATCGTACATCAACGAGAACAATTTAGGTGAAAGTTCGGTAAGGGTTAAACGGTGCCCATAGGCTTTCCAGATTTCGTTCATGGCTAATGTACACGGATACTTGATGTTCGTGAAAAAAAAAGGAAAGATGGAAAGGTCATATAAAAAGGAGTGAAGCGACAAGTATATTGAAAAATTCATTACTAAAGTGTTCAAATCACCATCATTTCTACTATTTAGTCAATGTAGTGGGGTAGAAAACTATAAAGTCTCCTGAAGACACCGACCTTCAACAATTAGCCATCGACAAGTTCCACGAGACAGTTGTCGTTCTCATATTCTTTCCTTGGAAAACTCAACGTTATCAACTTCCAAGAATAACTTTGAGATTTGTTGTGGAATTTTATTCGCGGTTCATACGATATAAAATTATTCATTAAGTCTCAACAACAAAATTAACCGTTAAAAAATGGATCATGTACGGAATTATCCTATTCACGGTTTGGATGGATTTCTCAACATTAAGATAGTCACTGTAGAGACTCCCTGGCGAATCTATGCAACGAGGGAAGATGAAGCAGCGACTCGCGATGCGTTCCTTCGCGGTGTACAATGTTACGATCGTACACTACTTCACAGTCTCCTCGAGGAAGAGATATTTCGCGGATCACTAGTGCTCGCGAATATCGATAACAAGCTTTATCGTGGTACAGTGCAGGATCAAACGAGCAATGCGGAAAAAATTGAAGTATGGCTGGGTGATTATGCCATCGAGGCAACATTACCCCTTGAAGATTTATACGTAATGTCATCAATCGTTCAACTTGTGCCATGGCAAGTTTTCGCTTGTGAAATGCTCGACGTATGTCCCATCGGAGATACCGAATGGACTGTTGACAAGTGCCATGGGCTTCGTGAGTGTCTCGTCGGCCATAGTGTCCTCATGCACGTGTGGTTTCCGGATGTGTCTGCCAAGGCTATTTGGGTGGATATCCTATGGAATGATGGGAATGAACGTGTCTCGATCGTGGACGTGATGCTGGGTATAGGCCACGCACAGCTTGCACCAAGCTCGAGAGAATTCGACTGGGGAAATGGTGTCGGCTCCTTTACTGACCGTCGCCGAGCCGCCAACTTTGACAGGAAGCAGGCGGCCCACAGACATAGGAATGGTATAGGCTGTCAGGAAGGACAATCAGTGTATTCAACAAATGTTGTAGTCGATGAAGTTGAAGACAACGGCGGTTCGCCGTCAAACGAAGACGATAACGACATCGGCCGTCTCGATGATCTCGAAAATGCCCACGTCGAATCACGTATACAGGGGTATACAAACCATGCGAGTGACGGATTTAATAGTTGTGGTGAAGCCGATGACGATAGCGACGTCGAGTGATATGTATAAGTTTAATATTCGTGATAAGGCATAAAAATGATTATTATATTGTATGCTTAAAACGTAATTAATTTTTAGTCGGTATCGGTTCCGTATTTTTCCGGCACTTATTATTACTTATATTACTACTATATTACTTATGAGCTACTGCGAAAATGGTTTAATACACCACTTATTGAAAATCAAAATATGCGTTGTAAATTTCGTGAGTGGTATATGCAAAAAAACTTCCTACATATGTATATTAATTTAAGAAAGTTTTTAACAGCATGCCCCCAACTCAATTGTATTATACAATATCAAAATAATACCATGTTTTCTGAATAAAATATTGCTGTATATGAGAAAATACTAAGAAAATAACTTAGTCGCAATATCAATGTGTATACAGTAAAAACTCCATAACCTCTCGATCTCCCCATCCAAATTCTCATCTGTAAAACTCATCCGTTATCAGGATGTTTTAGTATGCTAAATGCGTTATGCCAGTATCGGCCGATAGCACAGCATAAACAAAATATTATAATATGACATAAGTAACTATCAGAGTGAATCATTCAGTATAAAGTATTAAAGCAAAATTCTATAACTGTAAAATCAGCGTGTAATTGTGCCACTCAGTGACGATGTTCGCAATAATGTCTCGCTATTCAATAATTATTAAAATAAATTATTGAATATAAAAACAAGCCATATTAGAAAACCCGGTTACAAATTTTTTCAAGTAGCCATGGTTTCAGTATTTTTACATTTTTGGTAGCGCAATTCCTTTGACTCAATATCATAGCCAGATCTTATTAAACAGCGAAGATGGAAAACAAAATTAAAAAATATGGTCCTGTTCACATCCTTTTCACAACATCACTTACAAGCAGTGTTGTAAAGAATCTAATGCTTATAGAAATAAAGATGATAATAAGAACAGTTCTATAATTACGATTTCAAAATAATAACATGTACCGATTAAAACACAATGACTACATTTTTTAACAGCTGCAAAAAATATTATTTTGGATAAAATTCCATGTCAATCTTTTAGAAAATGAAGAAACATAATTATTGCATTAAAAAAAATAATGCATTAATTATCGTTTACATTTTCACTATTTCTATCCCTATTTAAGCGAAAAATAGTATTTTTCCAGCTAAACAAATGCTTACACTCTATTTTATAATCACCACATATTATTATTATTATTATTATGGCGTCATAATAATAAAACAAAACGATCCGGAAAACTATATTTTATGAATTAACGTGGTTTACAACTCTGCTTACAAGATTGTAATACACGAGATGATCAATAAATTATCATAGCCGAAACTTTGCCGTCCATCATACCGATAGGATTTCATGTTTTATTTTGATTTATTAATTGTTTAAATTGAGTCACTTGATATTAGTTTCACGCAAGGACATTATCGCATCGAATGATAGTTCTCAAAATAAAAAGCTTAAGCGTGTGTACTTCACATATTATGAACGTATGATGAACGCACCCTTTTATATTTTTATCGACAGAGCTGAACAAATGGTCGTTATGGACGACGCCATTTTACCCAAACGTAATCGTCAAGTACCTAAGGTTTCAGTCTCGAATTCAAAAAGGTGTATCGACTGATGGTTATTTGAGAGATATATTCGGTTTGGAGCAATCAAGCACAACGAGTGGCTCATGTGTAGGAGTAATTTCCATCAGCACAACTCGCAGTGTTGCATCACTCAAGCGAAAAAAAGGTTTGATTTGTTATTTGTTTAAATTGAAATAATAAATCAAACCTTTTTTTCGCTTGAGTGATGCAACACTGCGAGTTGTGCTGAAGGAAATTACTCTTACACATGAGCCACTCGTTGTGCTTGATTGCTCCAAACCGAATATATCTCTCAAATAACCATCAGTCGATACACCTTTTTGAATTCGAGACTGAAACCTTAGGTACTTGACGATTACGTTTGGGTAAAATGGCGTCGTCCATAACGACCATTTGTTCAGCTCTGTCGATAAAAATATAAAAGGGTGCGTTCATCATACGTTCATAATATGTGAAGTACACACGCTTAAGCTTTTTATTTTGAGAACTATCATTCGATGCGATAATGTCCTTGCGTGAAACTAATATCAAGTGACTCAATCTAAACAATTAATAAATCAAAATGAAACATGAAATCCTATCGGTATGATGGACGGCAAAGTTTCGGCTATGATAATTTATTGATCATCTCGTTTATTACAATCTTGTAAGCAGAGTTGTAAACCACGTTAATTCATGAAATATAGTTTTCCGGATCGTTTTGTTTTATTATTATGACGCCATAATAATAATAATAATATGTGGTGATTATAAAATAGACTGTAGGTATTTGTTTAGCTGGAAAAATACTATTTTTCGCTTAAATAGGGATAGAAATAGTGAAAATGTAAACGATAATTAATGCATTATTTTTTTTAATGCAATAATTATGTTTCTTCATTTTCTAAAAGATTGACATGGAATTTTATCCAAAATAATATTTTTTGCAGCTGTTAAAAAATGTAGGCATTGTGTTTTAATCGGTACATGTTATTATTTTGAAATCGTAATTATAGAACTGTTCTTATTATCATCTTCCCAGATAGACACGTGCCGTCACCGTGACGTCACCGTGCCGTGACGGCACGCTGTGCCGTCACCGTGACGGCACCATGAACCCACGCCGTGCGTTCAGAATTTTGCGGATGGCACGGCGTGCCGTCACCGTGACGGCACGACGTGCCACACCAAAATTTTTTTGAATGCACGTCGTGACTGCATGGTGCCGCCACGGTGACGGCATGGCGTGCCGGCACGCCATGCCGTGTTACCGTGACGACACCGTGCAGTCACGCTGCTGACATAATCAGGCACGATAAGTAGGCACGATGCCGTCACGGTGACGGCATACCGTGACGGCACGCCGTGCCGTCACCGTGACGACACCGTGCAGTCACGCTGCTGACAAAATCGGGCACGATAAGCAGGCACGGTGCCGTCACGGTGACCGCATGCCGTGCTGTCACGATAACGGCACGCCGTGTAGTCACGGTGACGGCACGACGTGCCACACAGAAAATTTGTTGAATTTTCTTTTTGCACGGCGTGAGGGCATGGTGCCGACACGGTGACGGCACGGCGTGCCGTCACGGCATGCCGTCACCGTGATGACACCGTGCAGTCACGCTGCTGACAAAATCAGGCACGATAAGCAGGCACGGTGCCGTCACGGTGACGGCATGCCGTGCTGTCACGATAACGGCACGCCGTGTAGTCACGGTGACGGCACGACGTGCCACACAGAAAATTTGTTGAATTTTTTTTTTGCACGTCGTGAGGGCATGGTGCCGACACGGTGACGGCACGGCGTGCCGTCGCGGCATGCCGTCACCGTGCCGTCATATGCGGACGTACATGACGGCACGGTGCCGTCACAGTGACAGCACGACGTGCCACACAGAACATTTTTAAAATTTTTTTCACGGCGTGAGTGCATGGTGCCGACACGGTGACGGCATGCCATGCTGTCACGGAATGCCTTGCAAATTGCTTCCTCATTATTTTTGCTTTTTACAAAGCTACCTTTATGAACAAGTATGTTAATCAATTTTGGCTTCCTCATAGAGGAAGCATTGTAAAAAGCGAAAAATAATGACGAAGCAATGTGCACGGTTCTACTTTGCAGGCTTGTTTATGCTCGCAAGACATTTTTCTAAAAATTCAAAGAGTCGTAAAATTTTGAACGCCCGACCGATTTGCGTCAAATTTTTACTCAAACATTGTTTAATGGTAAGGTAAACGATCCAGTTTGTGACGGTTTAACTCAACCGTCTCACTCTGCCCATCTGAAACCATAGAGTACACGAGGACCTAACGAGTGTCGCAGTTTGTGACAACACATTTACGAATTTGCTATTGGCTGTTTCTGGAATGGTGGAGGAAGCCATCTATGCTAAAGTAGTCGCGTCAGAAACTTTGCCAACGTCAGGAACAGGGCCGTTTACCTTAAGATGATGTGCTGCATGTCGTCTGTCTCTCTCAGATCGCTGTAAGTGCGAGTGATATAGCTGAATCTTCCCGAAGTATTATCCTTCGCCACGGTTGATTTTTCGAATAATAGTCGAGAAGTATTGACTGCAGAGTGCCAAGATGCAGTCAGTACTTCTCGTATTTTGCCTGAAATATCAATTGTAACCAAGAACAACGCTTTACAGTTTTTGTTACCGACCGAGCAGTAGCATATCATCTTAATCCATGTGAAAATCAAATTTGACCTCGATATCTCGTAATTTGCACAAGCGAATGCGCGTACGGGACTTAAAAAAAGTAGAACCTTCCACATTGCTTCCTCATTATTTTTCGCTTTTTACAAAGCTACCTCTATGAGGAAGTATATTAATCTACGTTGGCTTCCTCATAGAGGAAGCTTTGTAAAAAGCGAAAAATAAAGAGGAAGCAATGTGCAAGGTTCTACTTTGCATCCTGGTTTCAAATACTAAATTTGGGCTTGAAATCTGAAGTTTTACAAAAATTAATGCGATAAAGTTAATTTTTTTAACAATTTAAAATTCCATAAAATCAAAATTATTAATGTTTTGTCATTTAATTATACATCTATAATGACTGAATATGATTTTGTTTACATACTAAATTTGGGCTTGATATCTCAAGTTTTACAAAACTTAATGCGATAAAGTTACATTTTTGATAATCCAAAATTCTAAGAAATCGTAATTTTTGCCTGGTCGCCAATAAATTAAATATCTATCATGGCTGCATATTATTTTGTTCACATATTGAATTTGGAATTGATATTTCAAGTTTTTCCGCAGTTAATGCGATACCGTTAATTTTTTTAATTTTTAAAAATTCCATGAAATACAATTTTTTTAATCGTTTGCCACTAAATTATATATTTATCATGGATGAATATTATTCTGTTCGTGTACGAAATTTGAGCTCGATATGTCACGTAAGATTTTGGAAAAGTTAATGACATAATGTCAAATTTTTTTACAATTAAAAATTCCATAAAATTTGAACCACTCGACCGATTCGAACCAAACTCAATAGCCAACAACATCAAGTGCAAATGCTCTTACGAAGAACTATTTAGCATAGTAGACTAATTTTTTCAAAAAATTAAAAATTACATAAAATCAAAATGGCTGCATATATTTAGTTAAAAATCGCAGCATTCAAAGAGGGACAATTGCTTCACTTGCGCGCCAAATTTGAGCCCGATCGCTCAAACGGTTACTGAGTTAGAGGCGATTGAATTTTCGAAGCCCTGCACACACACACACACAACACGGACATTTTTTCTAAACCACTTTTCTCGACGTATTGGATCATTCTGCGTATACACACATGAAATCTAAAAAAAAAAAAAAAATTTCATGAAAACAAAGCTTCCTCTATGAGGAAGCAAAAAAGTTGATAGTGCTATACAATTTGAACTGCTGGACAAATCTGCATCACATTTGTACTCAAATCTTTTTCGATGATAGTCCACATGTGAACAAAATTTGAGATAAATCTGTGGAAAATTTCAATTTTTCTTCCTCATCGAGGAAGCATTGTTTTCATGAATTTTTTTTTTTTTAGATTTATATATCAGTATACTCAGAATGGTCCAAGACGTCGAGAAAAGTGGTTTAAAAAAAAAATGTCCGTATGTGTGTGTGTGTGTGTGTGTGGAGCGCAAATGTGGCAGTTATCTCTCTTTGAGTGTTGCGATTTTTAACTAAATATATGCAACCATTTTGATTTTATGTCGATTTAAAATTTTTGAAAAAAGGGCGAGCTCGTTCTAACTTTCATAAAAATTAGTCTATTATGCCAAATAGTTCTTCATAAGAGTATTTGCACTTGATGTTGCTTGGTATTGAATTTGGCTCGAATCGGTCAAGTGGTTCAGATTTTAAGGAATTTTGAATTTCTAAAAAATTTGGCATTATGTCATTACTTTTTCCAAAATCTTATGTGGCATATCTGGTTGGCTCAAATTTTGTACATGAACAGAATAATATTCATCCATGATAAATATATAATTCAGTGGCAAACGATACAAAAATTTGTATTGAATAGAATTTTGAAAAATTAAACAAATCAACGGTATCTCATTAACTGCGGAAAAACTTGAGATATCAATCCCAAATTCAATATGTGAACAAAATAATATTCAGCCATGATAAATATGTAATTTAGTGACGAACGTGCAAAAATTCAGGATTTATGGAATTTTGGATTATAAAAAATCTTACTTTATCGCATTAACTTTTGTAAAACTTGAGATATCAAGCTCAAATTTATTATGTAAACAAAATCATATTCAGTCATTATAGATGTATAATTTAGTGACGAAACATTAATAATTTTGATTTTATGGAATTCCGAAATGTTGAAAAAATTAACTTTATCGTATTAATTTTTACAAAACTTGAGATTTCAAGCCCAAATTTAGTATTTAAAACAAGGATGCAAAGTAGAACCTTGCACTTTTTTTTTTATAAATGGACCAGATTCATGAGTTATACACTCTGTGCATGATCCACAGATCATGGTTCCAAGGTTTGGCTTTAGCTAAATCTCATTCTCTTCGTAGTTTCCCTGCACACCATTTAAGCGAAGCATTTTTATTTGAAAGGTCATACTTTAAAAGATGCATGTCTCAGATGCCAGAATTATTATGAAATTATATATATTACTCTACAACACTTCTTTAAGGATCTTTAAAAAAAAAAATTGCTCTGCCTTAATGGTTATGTATGGTGCAGTGTAATTGCAAAGAGAATGAGACCTAGCGAAGGCCTATTCTATAACTCATGAATCTGTTTTAAAAGCAACTGCTTGACCCAATCGATTGGTCCATTTACAAAAACGATCCTTTGGGTTCATTCTGAAAGGAGAGAATTATTGTAAATGTTTCCTTCGGTGAGAGGGAGAGTTGTCCTTATAATAAAAACAGATTTTTCATACTGACTCGTCCACCTCAATTGGAAGCATAACTCTTGTACTGTTTTCATCTAGAAAGAAAGAAAAAAACAAAAATCCAACAGTGATAAAATATGAAGGATACGATAAATTGAATTACGCACAAATTTATAGCGATCGCGGTTTAACAACTGTTTAACTTGTGTGCCGAGTTTCAACCTGATAGTCCTACTTTAGTATATGATAGTCAGCTACCATGTATTGTTAACATTAATTTTCCATCGTATGAGACTACTTCGGTCAATTTCAATGATGGAAATTGCGAGGCACATCTCGAGTCTGAGACAGTGATCGCTAGATTCAAAGCGCGCGAAACTGAAGCCTAATTTAAATTCCACTAATGCGAATCTTTACGAATGTCGACTTTTGCTGCTTAATAAATTTAATTATTTCATCAAGCAGCCATAAACGACGAATTTTTATCTCAAACAAATTGTACAAAACATCCCATGGTCCTACTTGTCCAGTTATGAAATATTCCCCAACTTTATACCCAACGCATACACACATATACTCCAGATTAATTTTCTCAATACGAAAAAAGGAAACTCTCAAGAAAAAGAAGCTTCTTTCACGGGGAAGCAAAACAAACTGTACCTGTGCTATTTGAGTTCGAAAGAATTACAACACTGTACATTAATACAGGAAACAACAACATGAACCGATTGTTTGTGGTTCGACATTTTTATTTTGTTTTTGTATTGTTTTTATATTTACAAAACATACTTGAACATTTTTAAATACATCAACTCAAAACCATTAACCATAAGTTATTGTCGATTTCGCAATAGGAAGCGAACCCATATTATCGGAAACTGGCGTGTCCAGAAAATTTGGATGTGTTTACGAACTATGCAACGTGAATTAAATACTCTAGTCAAAGTTTCTTGTTATTGTAACATTTCAAAATTTATTCATTTACCATTATAACATAAGTAGATACAAATGTGAGTCTTCAAATATGGACATTTGCTCACATTCGACTACCAATAAGGAAAAGGTACACACAAAAATAGACAACATATCCTCTTATATCGTAATATTTTTCAGCCATAGCAGTGAATGTAACAAAATAATACATACATAAAATTGAGGGTCATTAAGGCTCTAAAACTTTCAATTTCCGTGATTGTTACTATCGAAGTGTAATCACTGCATTAGCTGTTTGATAATTTTCAAAAGAATCCTCCAAGTACCTGTAAGAAAAGCGAGAAAAATGCCCATTGCACAGGTGAGTACATTGGATTTTTATTTTTGTTAACACATGCAACAATTCTTCGGTGACGAAAATATATGTTACGGTATGTCACAAACAAAATAAAACATTGTAATATTTTTGTGTATTTTTATGTACAAAACAAATTATTTTATATAATGGTAAGTAATACTTTTGAATACTTCATTTGATGAAACTCCTTACGGGCGATGATTTTGCGCACGAGATTCAAAGTACCGAGCCATGCGAAATTGGATCTTGCCTTCAAAAGTACGCAAGCGTCAATCCCACGTGAACTCAGTACGACCAAATCGCGTACGCGTTCGCGTACGCTTCTGGATCCAATCCACGGGATCCAAGATTATCAGACTGTAAGCTTCAAAATGACTTCGCATTATATATTTTTTGCAAGGTAATCTTGCTAAAAATTATACGCAGACAAGTCACTTTATAACTCACAGTCTGCATCCATCTCTCATTCACACTACAATATAAATTACCATACGCGTATCTAGTGATCCGAATAGACTTTAAAATATTTTCTACTTACATCGTTGAAAATAACAACATTGTGTTCTGAACTTGGAATATGAGGCATCCCGCACCAACACAGCCACTCGAACTTTCAAAGGGCTTACAAAATTCTGTGATTTCGTGATATTGAAGTACTATATTCCCATGTAAAGAACCAGGTTTTAAGAGCTTAAATGTATCCACTCACGAGATAATGCAGTTATCATTATTATTTTTCAATTCAATGGTTTTTGAAACCATAACATGACCATCAAATGACCCTCAAATTGATCTAACGAACCCTAAGATATCAAAAGTGAAGTAAAACTGATAAAAAATACTATTTTAAATGTGAACCGACAGCAGTGGACGCGCGGTCGGTGTGTGGCTTTGGCGATCCCCAGAGTTAAGCAGCATTATTTGCGGTCATAACTTGGATGGGTGACCGCTTAACCTTGCACTGGTTTGCGCGCCAACTGCTGAGCGGGAGGCAGTTTTTCTGAGTTTCTAATGTATTTTCATACAGTAGAAACTCAGTAAAAATAAAGCCGACTGTATCGGCCAGGTTTTCCGCAGTTTCCCTGTGCCCTCGTGCAAATGCGATACAGTAGTGCATTAGGATGAGTGGCTGCGGACAACACTCTAGAGGGGTCTCTATGACGGAACGGGGCAAAGGGGAGAGGGGAAACGTAAAAGCCTGAAGAAGGCATACGGAAGAAACCAATAATAAAAAAAAAAAAAAAAAAAATACTATTTTAAATGTGATATTGGTAAAGTAGGGCTATGTTTCGATCTACAGTCTTTAATTTCTAAGTACGAGGTAACGGCAAAACGTCGTTTCTACATAACCCGATTCTGCACATCACCGATCCCACAACACCAAGTCTACATAACGGCAATTCGACACATAGTTTGAATCAACACAACAACTGTCACAATGCTCAACTGTACACGTAACCAACTCGGAACATGCATAAATTCAACACAACCCATCTCTACACAGACAAGAAGTCTGAATAGCAAAACTGTCACGAACTAAATTCACAAAGGCAATATTCTACACAAGCAGTATTCGTCGCGGGCACAACTGCCACGAGCCAAATTCTCCACAGTCCCGATTCAACACATCCCCGATTCTACACCGGCACCAACTCACATCCAATCATTGTGCGCCATTCAAGCATTCCAACTTATCGAAGCACGATGATTGGATGTGAGTTGGTGCCGGTGTAGAATCAGGGATGTGTTGAATCGGGAACTCGGGAAGATCCCGATTCAATTACTTTCCGGAATGAAAAATGCAGAGAGAGAAAAGTACAACTATTCATACAGTTAATTCCACATTTCATACAGCTTACAAAATAGCAGTGAGCTTGGAAAAGGCTCAGCAGACCATTCTAAACGAGGACAAGATGGTACTGGATAAGGGATCGCAATGCACGTTGCAGGAGCTCACACCAAGCCGAGGTGGGGTGCAGCGCAAGAGGACAACGATGTACATATTCACAAGGGAAGTTGACGAGCCATCGGCTAAAAGACATCTCACTAATCATCACATTAAAAAGCACAACTATCACAGGGAAGAACACCGCTATTTAGCGGTGTTCTACCAGGAATAACCACCGATGCAAACCTAAGCTTCAAACAACACACAAGCCTCATGAGAAAAATAAGCAATTACAAGAACCGAGCACTTCGCTTATCGCTAGTCTAACGTACAAAAATTACGGCATTTCACTACAAACTGAAACAAAATTATTCAAAATGATCATCCGACGGATACTCGAATATGACTGCTTACTGCTCATCAACGCTAAGCAAGAACGATTAGAAACTTGGAACTTGCAGAACGAACAGCACTGAGGAAACGAACGAAGATCCGCCATCCAAATAAACCTCTGCACAGTCCGCAAAATGAACTTCTCTACGAAACCACCAAACTTGTACAATTGAATTTAAGGCTCCACAAACTCACGATATACTTTGCACTAAGCGACGCAGACATTATCAACGATCTCAGCTTACACAGAATAGAAGGAAGAACGAACTACAAACACCCTCAATAAACAATATTAGACGAACTCCTAACATTTAAAGACAACACAAACGCGATTATGAACGCTCTACAAAGAAAGAAACACATAAAAACAGTCTCGCCCCGTCAAGATTTTCACTTTATGTGGAACTTGTAATACGTCTACTATTACTATTTATTTTCCATAATAAGCTTCATATCAATATACTTTAGAGAAATTACATTAAAAATCTCACATACCACACTGACGAGGAAAAATGGGCTGAAGGATTTCAGTCGATGGCCTATCGCTCACGCATACAAAAACTCATGAATACAAACCTACACATCCACAAAACTAAAACGAATGTAAAACGTGGCACAATAACATTACTAGTACTCAGTAGTGTACTGCACACGACATGGCAGCTACAATAAATTCGTCTTTGGACTGCAATTCCTGATCATTTTCATCGACGCGTCCAGACAGCCAAAGTGGCATGAGATAGCCTTTCGCCACGATATCAACGAAAGGAACAAGTATGGCTTCATCTTGGAGGTGGGAGCATTTGTAGTATCCAATGGTTGATGAACGGACACCTACGTCGAAGAATGAAAAAACGAGCCCAAACTTTTTGACTACGAGGTGCAATCTATTGTGGCAAACTACGATATTACATACGAGACAGATAGAGCCATCTTTTGTGATACAGGACTTATTTTTTCTCCTTGTATCGAGAGTGAAAGTTGTGCTCTGAACACGGCCGTACTGAATAATTCCTGATCTAGGCATGTCAGCTGGTAGTGGACCGTTTTCGTGTTTTTTCGTCGTGACAGGCGCAACGCTATTGCTAGCCTGGTAACGATCGCTTTTTTCAATCCATTCGTCTTGCTCAGCAACTCGATTTGCGATTTGCTGCAGAGACAGATGTGGCTTTCTTTTGAAACGACCGAAGATCCTCATATTATTTTCATATGGAAAAGCTGAATATCTATCAAGAGGACCTAACGCTTTCATGTCCTCTACAATGTGGAGTAGACCGTGGATGTTATAGCTGACGAACTCGATACCGTATATACTTTCGCAATCGAGAACAAAGAGACGCAACAACTGCTTGGCACAAGATAATAATTCGTCTGTTGGATCGGATGATGCTAAGATGCGCATAGCGACGTGCAGAAGAAGAAAGTGCGTGAATGCGTCGTCTTTCAAAACACCCTTAAAAACATTGGGCCCCGTATAAAGCAGGAGCTGACGAAGTTCAGTAGCCTTGTATTGCTTGTACTCTTTTAACGATTTAGGAACGCGTGAAAACTCAAGTGGACAACAAGTCGCCAAAAAATTCAGTCTCGCAGAGATGATGCAAATTTCACGGGCCGACAATTTGGATCCCTTCGAAAACTTGCCGTCGACCCATGCCATGAGCAATCGTTTCATCACACCGAGACAAACGAGGTGTTGATACTCGTAGGGAACTTGTGTTACCAAACCTATTGGGAGACTAGACAATGGGCTTGCACCTTGCTTGTGATGATCTTCATCAAGACGTCTTTCGTATGCATCATCGTTTCGAGGTTGATGATCAACACCTGGGAAAGTCATGCGCGAATTTATATACTCTCCGAGAACGGTGCACTTGGAACACGCGTTGCTCGAGTTGTGGCCCTTGTGATTTAAGATGAATGCTCTTGCGGGTGCATCTGCAATAAATGCCCGGAGACTAATTGGAATCCTACCTACGGAAAGAAGAACGCCGCCATTGAGCATTATCTCATTGGCTTCCTCTACGAATGCATTGAAGAATTCCGTTGCGCTATCAGGTTTTTTTTCCCTCTATAGACACCTATCACGCCAGGTTTACTGGATCGATGTTAGCTATTCTACACTGTATAGGCCAAATTTGATTTGCTCCACATTTATCTGGACTGGCACCGTCTGTGCTAAAATCTATCTCCAAGGTCGGTGGAATACGATCTACTGATACTTCCTCCAGGATTCTAACAATCGCGGCTTCAAATCCTAAATGCAAATACTGACCTGGAGCTACGTCTACTAACGTCGCGGATCCACGAGGTGTACCTAATAGAGTTTTCGTCGACTTGGGAAGAGAATCAAAGCAATCGTGAGATCTAAGGACCGCAAGGATGCGATCGCCTGCCTGATGCGTTATATTGTTTTCCACGAAGCACGTTGCTAGTTTTTCACGGAAAGTGCTGGAAATCACATTTGTGGTGCAACCTTCATGTGCTACAGAATCGATTGATACATCTGACGGAAAGTTTAAACCATGCTCGAGATTAACACCTTCGATGACTACGTTACTATAATTCGTTGTCTCATCACTCGTACATTCGTGCTTGTCATTGCTCGGATCGGAACCCGAAACATCTAACTTCGAAGGCGAAGAATCGGTAGATACGTGAGAGAGAGAGGTTGCATCGTCCGAAAAACTTGGAGATGTTTGTAGCACTGTTCCAGTGACGAGGACAGGACCGACGAGTTCTACGTTAGGCAAATTGTCGCCCAACTGCCTAATGCAACTATTGCCCATGGAAAGAAGATTCTGCCTACATTCATTATTGACTCTACGGCGTTTTCGGCCACACGAAATCCGCTTTGAAGGATTAAAGTTATTCATTTTCGCCAGAACCAATTGAATAATTGTATTAATAAGCTTGACCTGTAATTAACAATAATTAAAATACGAAATTATAAACTACATTGACTTTCCCAAAAGTTGTACAATGCTGCATGGGATATAAAATTTGCAATGAAGGTGAACGATTATTAATGGTCAAAAAGTAGAAATCAGAAATACTTATCTGCAAACTGTGTATTGTAATGCTCTCGTTTACAATGATTCTTTCCTTTTTATAAATAAATTACTGTTCCAGATGGGCTGGGAACTGCGGAAGGAAAAAAAAAGAAATTCTGTTTATGAGCCACAAAGATATAAGCTTTGAAAAATCTGAAGTAACGATGCTTTCATGCTTTATAAAAAACATGAAATGAAGCTTTACAAATCGCGAATCATGCTTACAAAGCTATGTGCAAAGAACACATCGAGATAAAGTTTGAAGCTGTAAAAGTTATTTCATAGCATCGTCTTCATTGACATACGTTTTTGTTGTTTGAAGAATCATCAATTTTTCATTAACAATCATGAAACGTTTTCATATTTTTATTTTAACGATATTTGTAGTACTTTTTATGCTACAAAATTTTGTATTCTTTTCATCATTACTCGTAAGAACGAAAATGTATAACCGTCTTTAAGAAAACTGGTTTTTCTAAAAGCTTTTTCGCTTAACATTTTTTTTTACGAATTTATATATATAAATATTAGGGTGTCAAAAAATTTTTTTTTTTATTTTTTTTTTATTTTTTTTTCTGCACAAGTATGTATTTTGTTCTTAATATCCGCCTTCTATACGGAATACGCAACTTAATTTTTTTATGATTTTTTAAATTTGAAATTTGTTGAAAAACAAAAATCGTAATTGGGACACCTCTAAATATAATTTGCCAGCGAATTCCTTCGGCACAGTCCATTGTTAGGTCAGCCCCTCGAGTTTAAGACTTGAAGACCAACAAAAAGTGCGATAATAAGCAGTAAGAAGCAGAAATTGACAAAACTAATTTTTTCAATTAAATAAAAAAAAATTATTTTATTTTTTACAGCCAAAGTATGTATACTGACCTCAATATCCATCTTCTATACGAAATTCGAGCCTAAATTTTCGTATGTTATATTTTTTATTTGGAATTTGTAGAGAAATACAGATCGCGATTGAGCCACCTCTAAATATTATTTGTCAGCGTATACTTTTGGCTCCGTCGATTGTTAGGTCAACCCCTCAAGTTTAAGCCACGAAGACCCAGAAAAAGTGTGATAATAGGCAGTAAGAAGCAGAAATTGAGAAATAGTACATTACGTTACAAGGGAGGGAAGTGCAACTTTTCACCGAGAGTGAAGTTTGATGTCCGAGCGAAGCAAGGGCAGAAATTCACACGGGGTGAAAAGTTGCACTTCCCTCCGATGTAACGTACTATAATTTTCTCCCCATTTCGCTAAAAAATAACCACATTTCGTGTGTGCAACAGGGACGGAGAATAAGCTTATTTTTAACAAATGACGACAAGCATGCGTAGTACGATGATTACCTCCCTCGGAAGGTAACGAAAGCGGACTGCGCATGCGTAGTACGATGATTACCTTCCTAGGGAGGTAATAAATGCGGACTGCGCATGTGTACGTCATTCGTAACAAATGACCGATTTCTCGCCCGCGTTGCGGACACGGAATGGGGTTATTTTAGCGAAGTCGGGACAAAAAGTTGTTAATGCTCGAGTTACTGCTTATTATCGCAGTTTTTTGGTCTTCATGGCTTAAACTCCAGGGGCTGATCTAACAATCGACTGCGCCAAAGGAACTGACTGGCAAATAATATTTAGAAGTGTCTCAATCGCGATCTTTGTTTTTCAACGAATTTCGAATTTCAAAAATTATAAAAAACTTAAGTCCCGTATACCGTATAAAACGTGAATATTAAGGTCAGAATACATACATTTGCAGTAAAAAAATAAATACAAATTTTTTTTTTAAATGTTAACACCATAATATATATATATACTACACGGAGAAAAGGGTGTAGTTGTAGGAACTATGGAATTGATACGTGCCAACCGACTGGCGGGATAAAATATGGCATTAGCAAGTTATTGCGTGTCAGAACCAACCGATTGGTTATGCCAACTAACCGATTGATGTCAACCAATCGATTGGTAACGCCCACCAACCGATTGGTGGCGCCAACTCACAGATTGGTAGTGATAACCAACTGATTGGTAATGCCAACCAACCGATTGGTGATGCCAACCAAACTACATCTAACGTTCCAAGCATTTAAACGTTAGGTTTCTCAACTAACACGATTTCTCCGTGTAGGATATTATTGCGCCTCGCGCGCACTGCGCGCTCGCAAAACCTAGGTTAAGTATTTCGAATATTCGAAATTTCGGGACTTAGAAAAATTCGGGCTTGGGGGCTCCCTGCGCAACAGATTCTTGACACGGCGGCGGAGAATTTTTTTTATAATATAGAGAGACAATGTACAAATATCTGAAAAGAACGCGATAGAGTTGTTTTAAAAATGATAATAAAAAATTAGTTTTTATTTCATTCTTACGAATCATAATGAATTAGATATTGTCTGAAAAGAAATCTACGAAAAGAAAAACAATGTTTCTGCAAAAATACGAAATTTTGCTTCCTCATAGAGGAAGCTTTGTTTTCATGAAATTTTTTTTTCGAGTTTTTCATGTCAGAACGTTCAAAATGGTCTGAAACGTCGAGAAAAGTGGTTTAGAAAAATTGTCCGGATGTATGTATGTGTGTGCGTGCTGAAAAGCCAAAAATTCATAATACTGTAACTTACTAAGTATTCGACCAAATCAGCTCAAATTTAAACAACATATACAGTACTGGCTAATCTTCAATTGGTATAAATTTTACAATAATCGCTTAACGCATTTCATTTTTAGAAGAATTTTGAAATTTCCAAAAAGTACGTAAATGCTCTAGCTCGAACGAATTTTTAGCTATCATGCTGAATAAAATAAAGAAACTTCCGCATAGAGGCGGGTTTGTGAAAAGCGAAAAAGAATGAGGAAGCAATGTGCAAGGTTCTACTTTGCATCCTTTTTTTGCTAAGAAGTTACTAGATATTTCGTTCAAATAAAAATAGAAAAAGATCTATGCTCATCGATGATAAATGTTAAAATCTACAAACAATAAATATGAAAGTCAAAATAATGCACTGAGATAATGATTAGACGGTCATGTCTTTACTTTGTTGTGTTTCGACGAAGCCCGTGCGCAGCTCGTGCAGCATCGGTTTTTGCGTCTATATACATACAGTTATTCTTCTTTCACAATTTTCTAGGAATAATTTTCGAATGAATGTTAAAAAAAAAATCAAAGCACTTTGCAATGAAAACGAGTTTCTTTTCTAATTGCAACTTTAAAGCAGATAGAACAAAGACATTTTAATGGAAGACGGAATTTCTTGAAAAAAAATAAAACGAAAATGTGTCAAACACCATTTAAAAATTTTTTAAAAATAAAAAAAAAATAAAAAAAAACAATACTGAACTTTATAATAAAAAAGATAATTGAAATTTTATTAAATTAATGATAGGAAAGAGTTTTATGACGTAGACGATAAATGTAAAAAATCTACATACAATAAATTCGAACGAAAATATACTTATAAAAGTTAACATTTATGAATGTAAAAACGACAGGAAAATAATTTTTCGTAATTAACGTTACAATTTTTTTCAATTGCCTGTACTTACTGTATCGTCGATAGTTCTTCTCGAATCTCGTGTTGTCTCCGCTAGTATCCCAGGATCCTCCGATAAAAATGTTTTTTCTTATTGCACTGGATGTCACATTAAAGAGTACGATGCTCACTCCTCAACGTCGTAGCGAGAATGAACGACGCCGCGCGTTTGCAAGCTAGACGCCGTAGTAGGGTGGAGTAGCATCGCCCAATGCCGCGCGTCCTGTTGGTGATGCGCGTTTCTCCCACTGCAGCGCAACGATCGTGCTTGTTGCGGGGAGCATTATGGACGCGCGCTCGAACGGAGGAGCTCATTCCCTGCGGAGACGTTGAGGAGTGAGCATCGTAATGTTGAGTGTCATCGAGTGCAATAAGAAAAAAACATTTTTATCGAAGGATCCTCGGAGACGAGCGGAGACAACCCGAGATAATGTAAGTACAGATAATTGAATATAAATTTAACGTTAATTACGAAAAATTAATTTCCTGTTTTTTTTTTTTACATTCATAAATGTTAACTTTTCTAAGTATATTTTGTTTCGAATTTATTGTTGTAAAATTTTTTACATTTATCGGCTACTTCAAAAAAATCATTCCTATCATTAATTTAACAAAATTTCAATTATCTTTTTTATTATAAAGTTCAGTATTGTTTTTTTTTATTTTTTTTTTATTTTTAAAAATTTTTTAAATGGTTTTTGACACATTTTCGTTTTATTTTTTTTTCAAGAAATTCCGTCTTCCAATAAAATGCAGATTTTTACATTTATCATCGATCAACTTAAAACTTTTTCCTATAGATAATTTAACAAAATTTAAATTATCTTTTTTGTTATAAAGTTCAGTATTGTTTTTTTTTTAATTGAAATTTTTTTTTAATTTTTGAAATGGTTTTTGAAACATTTTTGTTTTATTTTTTTTCAAGAAATTCCGTCTTCCAATAAAATGTATTTGTTCTATCTGCTTTAAAGTTGCAATTAGAAAAGAAAATCGTTCTCATTGCAAAATGCTTTGTTTTTTTTTAAACATTCAATTGAAAATTATTGCTAGAAAATTGTGAAAGAAGAATAACTGTATGCATATAGACGCAAGAACCGATGCTGCACGAACTGCGCACGGGCTTCGTCGAAACACAACAAAGTAAAGACATGACTTTCTGACCATTATTTCAAAGCATTATTTTGACTTTCATATTTATTGATTGCAGATTTTCACATTTATTATCGATTAACTCAGAACTTTTTCCTATCATTAATTTAACAAAATTTCAATTATCTTTTTTGTTATAAAGTTCAGTATTGTTTTTTTTTAATTAAAAATTTTTTTAAATTTTTAAAATCGTTTTTGAAACACTTTTGTTTTATTTTTTTTCAAGAAATTCCGTCTTCCAATAAAATGCAGATTTTTACATTTATCATCGATCAACTTAAAACTTTTTCCTATAGATAATTTAACAAAATTTCAATTATCTTTTTTTTTTAATAAAGTTCAGTATTGTTTTTTGTTTTTTTTTAATTAAAAAAAAATTTTAAATGTTTTTTGAAACATTTTTTTTTTTTTTTTTTTTTTTTCAAAAAAATCCGTCTTTCAATAAAATGTATTTTTTCTATCTGCTTCAAAGTTGCAATTAGAAAAGAAAATCGTTCTCATTGCAAAATGCTTTGATTTTATTTGTAACATTCATTCGAAAATTGTTCCTAGAAAATTGTGAAAGAAGAATAACTGTATGCATATAGACGTAAGAACCGATGCTGCACGAATTGCGCACGGGCTTCGTCGAAACACAACAAAGTAAAGACATGACCGTCTAATCATTATTTTGACTTTCATATTTATTGCTTGCAGATTTTTACATTTATCATCGTTCAACTCAAAACTTTTTCCTATCATTAATTTAACAAAATTTAAATTATCTTTTTTTTTTAAATAAAGTTCAGTATTGTTTTTTGTTTTTTTTTAATTAAAAAAATTTTTTTAATGTTTTTTGAAACATTTTTTTTTTTTTTTTTTCCAAAAAATCCGTCTTCCAATAAAATGTATTTTTTCTATCTGCTTCAAAGTTGCAATTAAAAAAGAGAATCGTTCTCATTGCAAAATGCTTTGTTTTTTTTTAAACATTCATCTGAAAATTATTGCTAGAAAATTGTGAAAGAAGAATAACGTATGCATATAGACGCAAGAACCGATGCTGCACGAACTGCGCACGGGCTTCGTCGAAACACAACAAAGTAAAGACATGACTTTCTGACCATTATTTCAAAGCATTATTTTGACTTTCATATTTATTGATTGCAGATTTTCACATTTATTATCGATTAACTCGAACTTTTTCCTATCATTAATTTAACAAAATTTCAATTATCTTTTTTGTTATAAAGTTCAGTATTGTTTTTTTTTAATTTAAAATTTTTTTAAATTTTTAAAATGGTTTTTGAAACATTTTTGTTTTATTTTTTTTCAAGAAATTCCGTCTTCCAATAAAATGCAGATTTTTACATTTATCATCGATCAACTTAAAACTTTTTCCTATAGATAATTTAACAAAATTTCAATTATCTTTTTTTTTTAATAAAGTTCAGTATTGTTTTTTGTTTTTTTTTAATTAAAAAAAATTTTTAAATGTTTTTTGAAACATTTTTTTTTTTTTTTTTTTTTTTTTTCAAAAAAATCCGTCTTTCAATAAAATGTATTTTTTCTATCTGCTTCAAAGTTGCAATTAGAAAAGAAAATCGTTCTCATTGCAAAATGCTTTGATTTTATTTGTAACATTCATTCGAAAATTGTTCCTAGAAAATTGTGAAAGAAGAATAACTGTATGCATATAGACGTAAGAACCGATGCTGCACGAATTGCGCACGGGCTTCGTCGAAACACAACAAAGTAAAGACATGACCGTCTAATCATTATTTCAGATCATTATTTTGACTTTCATATTTATTGCTTGCAGATTTTTACATTTATCATCGATCAACTTAAAACTTTTTCCTATAGATAATTTAACAAAATTTCAATTATCTTTTTTGTTATAAAGTTCAGTATTGTTTTTTTTTTAATTGAAATTTTTTTTTAATTTTTGAAATGGTTTTTGAAACATTTTTGTTTTATTTTTTTTCAAGAAATTCCGTCTTCCAATAAAATGTATTTGTTCTATCTGCTTTAAAGTTGCAATTAGAAAAGAAAATCGTTCTCATTGCAAAATGCTTTGTTTTTTTTTAAACATTCATCTGAAAATTATTGCTAGAAAATTGTGAAAGAAGAATAACTGTATGCATATAGACGCAAGAACCGATGCTGCACGAACTGCGCACGGGCTTCGTCGAAACACAACAAAGTAAAGACATGACTTTCTGACCATTATTTCAAAGCATTATTTTGACTTTCATATTTATTGATTGCAGATTTTCACATTTATTATAGATTAACTCAGAACTTTTTCCTATCATTAATTTAACAAAATTTCAATTATCTTTTTTGTTATAAAGTTCAGTATTGTTTTTTTTTAATTAAAATTTTTTTTAAATTTTTAAAATCGTTTTTGAAACACTTTTGTTTTATTTTTTTTCAAGAAATTCCGTCTTCCAATAAAATGTATTTGTTCAATCTGCTTTAAAGTTGCAATTAGAAAAGAAAATCGTTCTCATTGCAAAATGCTTTGTTTTTTTTTAAACATTCATCTGAAAATTATTGCTAGAAAATTGTGAAAGAAGAATAACTGTATGCATATAGACGCAAGAACCGATGCTGCACGAACTGCGCACGGGCTTCGTCGAAACACAACAAAGTAAAGACATGACTTTCTGACCATTATTTCAAAGCATTATTTTGACTTTCATATTTATTGATTGCAGATTTTCACATTTATTATCGATTAACTCGAACTTTTTCCTATCATTAATTTAACAAAATTTCAATTATCTTTTTTGTTATAAAGTTCAGTATTGTTTTTTTTTTAATTTAAAATTTTTTAAAATTTTTAAAATCGTTTTTGAAACATTTTTGTTTTATTTTTTTTTCAAGAAATTCCGTCTTCCAATAAAATGCAGATTTTTACATTTATCATCGATCAACTTAAAACATTTTCCTATAGATAATTTAACAAAATTTCAATTATCTTTTTTTTTTAATAAAGTTCAGTATTGTTTTTTGTTTTTTTTTAATTAAAAAAAAATTTTAAATGTTTTTTGAAACATTTTTTTTTTTTTTTTTTTTTTCAAAAAAATCCGTCTTTCAATAAAATGTATTTTTTCTATCTGCTTCAAAGTTGCAATTAGAGAAGAAAATCGTTCTCATTGCAAAATGCTTTGATTTTATTTGTAACATTCATTCGAAAATTGTTCCTAGAAAATTGTGAAAGAAGAATAACTGTATGCATATAGACGTAAGGACCGATGCTGCACGAATTGCGCACGGGCTTCGTCGAAACACAACAAAGTAAAGACATGACCGTCTAATCATTATTTCAGATCATTATTTTGACTTTCATATTTATTGCTTGCAGATTTTTACATTTATCATCGTTCAACTCAAAACTTTTTCCTATCATTAATTTAACAAAATTTAAATTATCTTTTTTTTTAATAAAGTTCAGTATTGTTTTTTGTTTTTTTTTAATTAAAAAATTTTTTTTAATGTTTTTTGAAACATTTTTTTTTTTTTTTTTCAAAAAAATCCGTCTTCCAATAAAATGTATTTTTTCTATCTGCTTCAAAGTTGCAATTAAAAAAGAAAATCGTTCTCATTGCAAAATGCTTTGTTTTTTTTTAAACATTCATCTGAAAATTATTGCTAGAAAATTGTGAAAGAAGAATAACTGTATGCATATAGACGCAAGAACCGATGCTGCACGAACTGCGCACGGGCTTCGTCGAAACACAACAAAGTAAAGACATGACTTTCTGACCATTATTTCAAAGCATTATTTTAACTTTCATATTTATTGATTGCAGATTTTCACATTTATTATCGATTAACTCAGAACTTTTTCCTATCATTAATTTAACAAAATTTCAATTATCTTTTATGTTATAAAGTTCAGTATTGTTTTTTTTTAATTTAAAATTTTTAAAATTTTTTAAATGGTTTTTGAAACATTTTTGTTTTATTTTTTTTCAAGAAATTCCGTCTTCCAATAAAATGTATTTGTTCTATCTGCTTTAAAGTTGCAATTAGAAAAGAAAATCGTTCTCATTGCAAAATGCTTTGATTTTTTTTTTAACATTCATTCGAAAATTATTCCTAGAAAATTGTGAAAGAAGAATAACTGTATGCATATAGACGCAAGAACCGATGCTGCACGAACTGCGCACGGGCTTCGTCGAAACACAACAAAGTAAAGACATGACTTTCTGACCATTATTTCAAAGCATTATTTTGCCTTTCATATTTATTGATTGCAGATTTTCACATTTATTATCGATTAACTCGAACTTTTTCCTATCATTAATTTAACAAAATTTCAATTATCTTTTTTGTTATAAAGTTCAGTATTGTTTTTTTTAATTTAAAATTTTTAAAAATTTTTAAAATCGTTTTTGAAACATTTTTGTTTTATTTTTTTTCAAGAAATTCCGTCTTCCAATAAAATACAGATTTTTACATTTATCATCGATCAACTTAAAATTTTTCCTATAGATAATTTAACAAAATTTCAATTATCTTTTTTGTTATAAAGTTCAGTATTGTTTTTTTTTTAATTGAAATTTTTTTTTAATTTTTGAAATGGTGTTTGAAACATTTTTGTTTTATATTTTTTCAAGAAATTCCGTCTTCCAATAAAATGCAGATTTTTACATTTATCATCGATCAACTTAAAACTTTTTCCTATAGATAATTTAACAAAATTTCAATTATCTTTTTTTTTTAATAAAGTTCAGTATTGTTTTTTGTTTTTTTTTTAAATAAAAAAAAATTTTTAAATGTTTTTTGAAACATTTTTTTTTTTTTTTTTTTTTTTTTTTTCAAAAAAATCCGTCTTTCAATAAAATGTATTTTTTCTATCTGCTTCAAAGTTGCAATTAAAAAAGAAAATCGTTCTCATTGCAAAGTGCTTTGATTTTTTTTTAAACATTCATTCGTAAATTATTCCTAGAAAATTGTGAAAGAAGAATAACTGTATGCATATAGACGCAAGAACCGATGCTGCACGAACTGCGCACGGGCTTCGTCGAAACACAACAAAGTAAAGACATGACTTTCTGACCATTATTTCAAAGCATTATTTTGACTTTCATATTTATTGATTGCAGATTTTCACATTTATTATCGATTAACTCAGAACTTTTTCCTATCATTAATTTAACAAAATTTCAATTATCTTTTTTGTTATAAAGTTCAGTATTGATTTTTTTAAATTAAAAATTTTTTTAAATTTTTAAAATCGTTTTTGAAACACTTTTGTTTTATTTTTTTTCAAGAAATTCCGTCTTCCAATAAAATGCAGATTTTTACATTTATCATCGATCAACTTAAAACTTTTTCCTATAGATAATTTAACAAAATTTCAATTATCTTTTTTGTTATAAAGTTCAGTATTGTTTTTTTTTAATTGAAATTTTTTTTTAATTTTTGAAATGGTTTTTGAAACATTTTTGTTTTATTTTTTTTCAAGAAATTCCGTCTTCCAATAAAATGTATTTGTTCTATCTGCTTTAAAGTTGCAATTAGAAAAGAAAATCGTTCTCATTGCAAAATGCTTTGTTTTTTTTTAAACATTCATCTGAAAATTATTGCTAGAAAATTGTGAAAGAAGAATAACTGTATGCATATAGACGCAAGAACCGATGCTGCACGAACTGCGCACGGGCTTCGTCGAAACACAACAAAGTAAAGACATGACTTTCTGACCATTATTTCAAAGCATTATTTTGACTTTCATATTTATTGATTGCAGATTTTCACATTTATTATCGATTAACTCGAACTTTTTCCTATCATTAATTTAACAAAATTTCAATTATCTTTTTTGTTATAAAGTTCAGTATTGTTTTTTTTTTAATTTAAAATTTTTTAAAATTTTTAAAATCGTTTTTGAAACATTTTTGTTTTATTTTTTTTTCAAGAAATTCCGTCTTCCAATAAAATGCAGATTTTTACATTTATCATCGATCAACTTAAAACATTTTCCTATAGATAATTTAACAAAATTTCAATTATCTTTTTTTTTTAATAAAGTTCAGTATTGTTTTTTGTTTTTTTTAAATTAAAAAAAAATTTTAAATGTTTTTTGAAACATTTTTTTTTTTTTTTTTTTTTTTCAAAAAAATCCGTCTTTCAATAAAATGTATTTTTTCTATCTGCTTCAAAGTTGCAATTAGAAAAGAAAATCGTTCTCATTGCAAAATGCTTTGATTTTATTTGTAACATTCATTCGAAAATTGTTCCTAGAAAATTGTGAAAGAAGAATAACTGTATGCATATAGACGTAAGGACCGATGCTGCACGAATTGCGCACGGGCTTCGTCGAAACACAACAAAGTAAAGACATGACCGTCTAATCATTATTTCAGATCATTATTTTGACTTTCATATTTATTGCTTGCAGATTTTTACATTTATCATCGTTCAACTCAAAACTTTTTCCTATCATTAATTTAACAAAATTTAAATTATCTTTTTTTTTAATAAAGTTCAGTATTGTTTTTTGTTTTTTTTTAATTAAAAAATTTTTTTTAATGTTTTTTGAAACATTTTTTTTTTTTTTTTTTTTCAAAAAAATCCGTCTTCCAATAAAATGTATTTTTTCTATCTGCTTCAAAGTTGCAATTAAAAAAGAAAATCGTTCTCATTGCAAAATGCTTTGTTTTTTTTTAAACATTCATCTGAAAATTATTGCTAGAAAATTGTGAAAGAAGAATAACTGTATGCATATAGACGCAAGAACCGATGCTGCACGAACTGCGCACGGGCTTCGTCGAAACACAACAAAGTAAAGACATGACTTTCTGACCATTATTTCAAAGCATTATTTTAACTTTCATATTTATTGATTGCAGATTTTCACATTTATTATCGATTAACTCAGAACTTTTTCCTATCATTAATTTAACAAAATTTCAATTATCTTTTATGTTATAAAGTTCAGTATTGTTTTTTTTTAATTTAAAATTTTAAAAATTTTTTAAATGGTTTTTGAAACATTTTTGTTTTATTTTTTTTCAAGAAATTCCGTCTTCCAATAAAATGTATTTGTTCTATCTGCTTTAAAGTTGCAATTAGAAAAGAAAATCGTTCTCATTGCAAAATGCTTTGATTTTTTTTTTAACATTCATGCGAAAATTATTCCTAGAAAATTGTGAAAGAAGAATAACTGTATGCATATAGACGCAAGAACCGATGCTGCACGAACTGCGCACGGGCTTCGTCGAAACACAACAAAGTAAAGACATGACTTTCTGACCATTATTTCAAAGCATTATTTTGCCTTTCATATTTATTGATTGCAGATTTTCACATTTATTATCGATTAACTCGAACTTTTTCCTATCATTCATTTAACAAAATTTCAATTATCTTTTTTGTTATAAAGTTCAGTATTGTTTTTTTTTAATTTAAAATTTTTAAAAATTTTTTAAATCGTTTTTGAAACATTTTTGTTTTATTTTTTTTCAAGAAATTCCGTCTTCCAATAAAATACAGATTTTTACATTTATCATCGATCAACTTAAAATTTTTCCTATAGATAATTTAACAAAATTTCAATTATCTTTTTTGTTATAAAGTTCAGTATTGTTTTTTTTTTAATTGAAATTTTTTTTAATTTTTGAAATGGTGTTTGAAACATTTTTGTTTTATATTTTTTCAAGAAATTCCGTCTTCCAATAAAATGCAGATTTTTACATTTATCATCGATCAACTTAAAACTTTTTCCTATAGATAATTTAACAAAATTTCACTTATCTTTTTTTTTTTAATAAAGTTCAGTATTGTTTTTTGTTTTTTTTTTTAATTAAAAAAAAATTTTAAATGTTTTTTGAAACATTTTTTTTTTTTTTTTTTTTTTTTTTTTTTTCAAAAAAATCCGTCTTTCAATAAAATGTATTTTTTCTATCTGCTTCAAAGTTGCAATTAAAAAAGAAAATCGTTCTCATTGCAAAGTGCTTTGATTTTTTTTTAAACATTCATTCGTAAATTATTCCTAGAAAATTGTGAAAGAAGAATAACTGTATGCATATAGACGCAAGAACCGATGCTGCACGAACTGCGCACGGGCTTCGTCGAAACACAACAAAGTAAAGACATGACTTTCTGACCATTATTTCAAAGCATTATTTTGACTTTCATATTTATTGATTGCAGATTTTCACATTTATTATCGATTAACTCGAACTTTTTCCTATCATTAATTTAACAAAATTTCAATTATCTTTTTTACTCCCGACTGCCCGCCGGGCAAAAGACGGGTGTTATGCGTTTCACGGTGATCAGCTGATCGATTCGGATTTCTTTGTCGCCAGTTTTCTCCGAAACCACAACAAATGGCTTGACCAAATTTGGCACATGGATTCTGACAGTGATAAAGATGGTTCTAAGACATATTTCGGTACGATAAATTATTAATTCGCTGAATTACAAGTATTTTTTGAAAAACCTGTTTGAAAATATTGATTTTACCGCCATTAGTCATCTCAAGCAAATCCATCGTCTGCTGTGTACTATTAATGTATTTCGCCACTTTTCTCCGAATTCACAATAAATGGCTTAACCAAATTTGGTACATCAATTCTGACAGTGAATAAGATGGTTATTAGACTGTAACACGGTAGATTTTGTACCAGCTCCACCCCGCAGGCTGGCTCGAAGGCCATCACACTCCGCTTATATTTTGTTTTAGTATTTTAGAGCAGTATTTTTGGATTTAGTTTATAGGAATATTTGGTGTAGAAATTCCCCCCTTTACCCCCCTTCCCATCCCTAGTATGAATGTGAAATGAGTAATAGCCCCCGAAGACCATGGAGGCCCTCAAGGACGAGATAAGAGGCTACGGCAGCTTAGACAGAGTGACGTGGGGAGAGTGTGGGCTGGAAAAACCATCTGACCCCGGACAGCATCCGAGCCAGCTGATGAGTACACCCCGCACCACACGAGTAGCCTCCACACTCGGTGGACATAAGTTGGAGTTAGCCGCCCGACTGCGTGGGTGTACTCGCACTACTAGGATCGCCAGCGGCACTCAAACGGCCCGCGGCGATCACTCCAGCCAGCTGTGCTACGTTGCCTCGCCACTGCACTGCTCGAGCGCCACTGACCAGCCACACTCGATCCGTTGATCGATGTCGAAGCTCCGTAGTGCTCGGGAGCCGACGAGTCCCGAGGATCGACGAGGGTCTCCGAAAACATCGAGGAAGAAGAAGGATGACATTTTTATTATCACTTCGAGCTTCGCCGTCGCCGTGTCCTCCCGTGAGATTATAGCAAAGTTTGTGAGTCCGCGTGGGAGTTGTCCACGGGACTAGGATTGTGTGTGTGTGTGTGATAATTAGCGTGAGTAATTTTTGTTTGTTCTGAGACCCCTTTTCCCCTTTTCGCCCTGTATTTTTTAAGTTATTAGAGTTTTTAGTTTTCATTTTTATATCGAGTCAACCGGCTGCCACCCCGTGGAGACCGGCACGTTGTCATTCGAATTCGTTAGCGATTATTTTGTTTTCTGCGTGCGAGGTAGTGTGGTGGTGATCGCGACTATCTCGGCGATATTTACCATTAATTTTCTTTCCCGATTTTATTTATATTTTTGCCCCATTAGCGAATATTCCCATGCCACCCCCCCCCCCCTTTCAGCCATACCGAGGTAATAATTAAGAAGCCATAGAGTTCGGGAACCCTTCCCCCTGAAATCGTCTCTATTTTGGCTAGCCGAGTTACCCCACTTTTTGCCATATTTTTGTTATTAATTTTTTCCATATTTTGCCATATTTTCGTTATTAATTTTTCCCCATTTGGCCATAGTTTGGTTATTAATCTTTTTTGTCCCTTGTAGTTTGCATATTTCCCCCCCCCCCCCGTGACACCCAGAGTCCCTGCCACCGATAACCCCCGCCATTTCCCCCACCCGACCGTGCTGGACTCTGAAATTTTTCGACGTCGCCCGGACTTAGAAAATTTTCGACAGTCTTGGGACTTAGAAAATTTTCGACAGAGTCGGACTTAGAAAAATTTCGACTCCTCTCGGACTCTGAAATTTTTCGACGTCGCCCGGACTTAGAAAATTTTCGACAGTCTTGGGGACTTAGAAAATTTTCGACAGAGTCGGACTTAGAAAAATTTCGGCTCCTCTCGGACTCTGAAATTTTTCGACGTCGGCCGGACTTAGAAAATTTTCGACGTCCTCCGGACTCTGAAATTTTTCCACTGTCCTACGCCGTACCCCCCCCCCCCCCCCCCCCCCCCCCAACGGTGCTACACGTCACGTAGCTGGCGCCCATTTAGAGTTATTGTATTGAGTTTTTCTTTTGTTTTTTTATTGAGCTTTTTGTACTATTATTAAATCGAGTTTGGTTATTTTTCTTATAATTATTTTATTTTTCTTACGTCTTTTCACTAACCCCTTCCCCTCCTAATAAAAAGGGAAGCCGGTTATAAATTGGCGCCCAACGTGGGGCCCGAAAAATTTCGGCCGCATTTCCCTAAATCGCGCCCGAAATTTATCAGTTTTTTTTAGTGCTCACCTCGGTACCCTCCCCCCATTGCCCCCTCATAATATTTTTGGTATTTTATTTTTCTTTTCTATTCTTGTTTCTTTTTTTTTTCCTCCCCCGATTGATTTCTTTTTTTTTGGTTAGTTTTTTTTTGTTTCCTTTTTGCGTGACATTGCGCCGCCCTATTACCCGTGTTTTTTTTTTTGGTATTTAGTTATTTTCTATTATCCTATTCGTTTTATAGTCCAGCCCCTACGTTTATCCTTATTATTCGATTTTCTTTGCTTTATTTTGTCTAATTTTTTTTTTCTCCTCCCCCCTCATCCGTTATCGGCCCTGCTGATTCGAGTTTTTTTTTGCCCAAACCTAACCTCCCTTTTGCGTGATTATACGCCACCCCCACAACCGTGCTTTCGCCCTTCGAGCTCCTTTGTGATTATTTTTGGTACTATTTTTTTTTTCCTCCCTTCTGGTAATCTGACCCCGCTAATAAGATTTTCGATTTTGAGTTTTTGTTTTTTTTTAGTTTCAGACCCGTTTGGTTTTTTTCTATTTTTTTTTGGATTTTTATTTTTATTTTTTTTTTGTTGATTGAGTGCCCCCCTTTACCCCGTTCTGTGGATTATTTCGATTTCTTTTCCGACCCTTAAGCCCTGCCCCCGTACCTTTTTCTTGAGTTCGAGCATTTTCTTTTTTTCCCTTTGTTAAATTTGACCATGGACAGTGCTAGCATGGCTAATGTCACTGGTACGTGGTCCACCCCTTCCAACCCACCCCCACCCTTGACACCAACCCCCCTGGTCAGCCCTGTTATCTGCGAAGGAGTTGCACAGCTCAGGAGAGATGTTACAGCCATCGAGAACCTCTGCGACCTCCTACGGCTGTGCGACGATGCCGGTCTCAGTACCACCGGTTCCCTAGATGAGTTAGGTGATCGTTATTGGCGACACAAAGTCCGTGTCCTGTACCCCGAATTTTCCATCCCCTGGGACCCTGCAGCCGACGAGCGCGGGGATGAAAAGCCCTTTACGGCGTACGCTGCTATGCGTAACCTTGACAATTCCCTTAACAGTTCCGAGTATGCCCGCCTTTTGAGGAACATGGCCCCATACCCCCGGCCAGGGTCGTTTGAGCCCTCCCCCGCATATGACCCCGAAATTACCTCAGCACCGGAAGTACCTCCCTTCGAGCTGAGTGTAGAGGAGTTCATCCCGGAGTCTGCCCCAAGACCATCCCAGCCAACCCACAGCCTTATTGAAGAACCCCCCTCCCCAACTTCGAGTGTTCCCCTACGCCCCTGTACCCCCCGGAAGAAGAGGCCCCTCGATCATGCCCAAAAGTTAGTGTCCCGAGCATTTGGAAAGAGTTTTGAGGAAGGAGGAAAATTGCTCGCAAGGTGTGCGAGAATTTTCCGAATTCAAAACGCCAAGAAGCTAAGGGCTGCGGCGTTAGGAAGATCGAGTCAGTCCCCGAATATAAAGTCCCCACCCCAAGACCCACAAGAAAGATTGAGTCCTCCAAGTCCCGAAATTCATTTAGAGCCAACCCCGATAGAGAGTACACCCCTCCCGAGCCTTGCGTGCCTTTCGAGAGTTGCCCCTACCCAACCCCGTAACTCTCCGGAAGCTAGGAAGACCCAAACCACCCCGTTAGTAGATCTTTCCGCCCCTCCCGTCACCCAAACCACCCCTTTAGTAGAGCTTTCAGGCCCTCCCGTCCCGCAAATCCCAGGTCATCGAGACAGTCGATCCAGTGCCCAGGCGTCGTTTGAGAGCGGCAGAGGGAGCTTCCTTGGATCTGGCAAGGATGCCACAAGGAACCAGGGGGAGTCCCACAAAGGCACTGGTTCGAGGTTTTTGGGAACGACCGCTTGCCGAAGCCGCAGCGGGCGTTCCAGGTTTTGTGAGTCCCTTTCGAAGTGTTTGGGTTACCCGAAATCCCATAGCCCGGCATCACACCACTCGAGGTCACCCCCGCCCCCCAGGCCCCCAAACTCTCGACCCTTTGCCCCAACGGCCAAAATTTCCCCACTGATGGCGTATCCCGTGCCATGCCCTGCCCCGTGCCCGGAAGTCCCGGCCCTCCGGAAATTTTTAAAGCCACCCTTTTTACCGCAACGACCCCCTTCGCTGAACCACTCCCCTTATCGTCACGAGGAGTTAAGGTTTCGCCACCAACCCAGCCCACCAAGACCCAGAAGTTGGCCTGAGAGGATCTCGGGACCAACAGGACCCCAACAACCCCTTCGGCCTTTTTACCCTTCCTTCCCCACACCACCAGGATTCCAACCAGGGCCCAGAACCCACCCCCGGGGTCCCTGGAGCCCAGGAAGTCCCCAAGGTCCCCAGGTGCAGCCCTTTTGGTCCAGAGAGACCCGTCCCTTATCAATAACCACCCCTCACTTCGTCCCTAGTCTTTTTGATCGCCCCGGCCACAGCCCTTTTGGTCTAAGGAGACCCAACCCCTGGTGAAGAGCCCTTTTGTGTTTTACAGCCACCCCCGTTTCCTTTTTCGCAAACCCTAGCCCCAGACCTGACCCAATATTATATTCCCCCCCCTCTAACCCCATTTTGCGTACCCCCCTGCGTTCCCTACCAAACCCCCCACCCCCCCGGAGTGATGTGTGAATGCTCAAGTTTTCGAGGAATAACTTTCGTTTAAGCGGGGGGGAGTTTGTAACACGGTAGATTTTGTACCAGCTCCACCCCGCAGGCTGGCTCGAAGGCCATCACACTCCGCTTATATTTTGTTTTAGTATTTTAGAGCAGTATTTTTGGATTTAGTTTATAGGAATATTTGGTGTAGAAATTCCCCCCTTTACCCCCCTTCCCATCCCTAGTATGAATGTGAAATGAGTAATAGCCCCCGAAGACCATGGAGGCCCTCAAGGACGAGATAAGAGGCTACGGCAGCTTAGACAGAGTGACGTGGGGAGAGTGTGGGCTGGAAAAACCATCTGACCCCGGACAGCATCCGAGCCAGCTGATGAGTACACCCCGCACCACACGAGTAGCCTCCACACTCGGTGGACATAAGTTGGAGTTAGCCGCCCGACTGCGTGGGTGTACTCGCACTACTAGGATCGCCAGCGGCACTCAAACGGCCCGCGGCGATCACTCCAGCCAGCTGTGCTACGTTGCCTCGCCACTGCACTGCTCGAGCGCCACTGACCAGCCACACTCGATCCGTTGATCGATGTCGAAGCTCCGTAGTGCTCGGGAGCCGACGAGTCCCGAGGATCGACGAGGGTCTCCGAAAACATCGAGGAAGAAGAAGGATGACATTTTTATTATCACTTCGAGCTTCGCCGTCGCCGTGTCCTCCCGTGAGATTATAGCAAAGTTTGTGAGTCCGCGTGGGAGTTGTCCACGGGACTAGGATTGTGTGTGTGTGTGTGATAATTAGCGTGAGTAATTTTTGTTTGTTCTGAGACCCCTTTTCCCCTTTTCGCCCTGTATTTTTTAAGTTATTAGAGTTTTTAGTTTTCATTTTTATATCGAGTCAACCGGCTGCCACCCCGTGGAGACCGGCACGTTGTCATTCGAATTCGTTAGCGATTATTTTGTTTTCTGCGTGCGAGGTAGTGTGGTGGTGATCGCGACTATCTCGGCGATATTTACCATTAATTTTCTTTCCCGATTTTATTTATATTTTTGCCCCATTAGCGAATATTCCCATGCCACCCCCCCCCCCCTTTCAGCCATACCGAGGTAATAATTAAGAAGCCATAGAGTTCGGGAACCCTTCCCCCTGAAATCGTCTCTATTTTGGCTAGCCGAGTTACCCCACTTTTTGCCATATTTTTGTTATTAATTTTTTCCATATTTTGCCATATTTTCGTTATTAATTTTTCCCCATTTGGCCATAGTTTGGTTATTAATCTTTTTTGTCCCTTGTAGTTTGCATATTTCCCCCCCCCCGTGACACCCAGAGTCCCTGCCACCGATAACCCCCGCCATTTCCCCCACCCGACCGTGCTGGACTCTGAAATTTTTCGACGTCGCCCGGACTTAGAAAATGTTCGACAGTCTTGGGACTTAGAAAATTTTCGACAGAGTCGGACTTAGAAAAATTTCGACTCCTCTCGGACTCTGAAATTTTTCGACGTCGCCCGGACTTAGAAAATTTTCGACAGTCTTGGGGACTTAGAAAATTTTCGACAGAGTCGGACTTAGAAAAATTTCGGCTCCTCTCGGACTCCGAAATTTTTCGACGTCGGCCGGACTTAGAAAATTTTCGACGTCCTCCGGACTCTGAAATTTTTCCACTGTCCTACGCCGTACCCCCCCCCCCCCCCCCCAACGGTGCTACACGTCACGTAGCTGGCGCCCATTTAGAGTTATTGTATTGAGTTTTTCTTTTGTTTTTTTATTGAGCTTTTTGTACTATTATTAAATCGAGTTTGGTTATTTTTCTTATAATTATTTTATTTTTCTTACGTCTTTTCACTAACCCCTTCCCCTCCTAATAAAAAGGGAAGCCGGTTATAAGACATATTTCGGTACAATAAGTTACTAACTCGCTGAGGTAAGAGTGTTTTTTCAAAAAGCCCGTTTGAAAATATTTCTTTATTACCGCCATTAGTCATTCCCAATAAATCCATCGTCTGCAGTGTACTAACCTTACACAAACAATTCGATGAAGCGTAGTGTACGACGATACTAATAAATAAATAATCTGTGTATTGTTTACTTCTTTTTTATTATTTCATTACTGTCCTCGATTAAACCGCGTATCATAATAATGTAATAATAAAGGTGATTCGACGAAATTTCTTCGAAGCATCTGACAAGTGTTAAAACAGAATATTAATAAAAAATATATATATTAATAATGAGGTATCATATATAATAAACAGGCAAATTATAATAATAAGATAAAATGTATTTTAACAAAAATGTTTTTGTCTTGCAATTATTTTTAGGTGGATTAGAAACATAATTTTATATCTTACACGTCTAGCCATTACCTCATTCCTGGTCTGCTGTCATGTAAATGTACATATTCACCTAAGGATGAACTTTAAAAAGTATGAAATAAAAATAAAATTAAAAATTTTAAAAAAACTCCCGACTTAAAAAAAAACTATATAAAAAAAATTTGATTTTATAAATTCAATATTCATAAAAATTAATCTGAAAAGGATAAAATAATTTCCGGTATCGTTTTAGTGAACAAATCATTTGAATAATAATAACTTATTTACTGCTGTCAATACTGTCGGGAGACGTCCCTCAAATATCGTAATCATCTATTGCCTATCAAGAGACGCGCTGGCGTCTGGACACTTATAGAAAAGAATGATTATATACAATAAGGACATTTGCCAACCCAGAACAAGACGTCTCCGGACTGTATTGACAGCAGTAAATAAGTTATTATTATTCAAATGATTTGTTCACTAAAACGATACCGGAAATTATTTTATCCTTTTCAGATTAATTTTTATGAATATTGAATTTATAAAATCAAATTTTTTTTATATAGTTTTTTTTTAAGTCGGGAGTTTTTTTTTAATTTTTAATTTTATTTTTATTGTTATAAAGTTCAGTATTGTTTTTTTTTAATTTAAAATTTTTTTAAATTTTTAAAATCGTTTTTGAAACATTTTTGTTTTATTTTTTTTCAAGAAATTCCGTCTTCCAATAAAATGCAGATTTTTACATTTATCATCGATCAACTTAAAACTTTTTCCTATAGATAATTTAACAAAATTTCAATTATCTTTTTTGTTATAAAGTTCAGTATTGTTTTTTTTTTAATTGAAATTTTTTTTTAATTTTTGAAATGGTTTTTGAAACATTTTTGTTTTATTTTTTTTCAAGAAATTCCGTCTTCCAATAAAATGTATTTGTTCTATCTGCTTTAAAGTTGCAATTAGAAAAGAAAATCGTTCTCATTGCAAAATGCTTTGTTTTTTTTAAACATTCATCTGAAAATTATTGCTAGAAAATTGTGAAAGAAGAATAACTGTATGCATATAGACGCAAGAACCGATGCTGCACGAACTGCGCACGGGCTTCGTCGAAACACAACAAAGTAAAGACATGACCGTTTAATCATTATTTCAGAGCATTATTTTGACTTTCATATTTATTGCTTGGAGATTTTTACATTTATCATCGATCAACTCAAAACTTTTTCCTTTCATTAATTTAACAAAATTTCAATTATCTTTTTTGTTTAAAGTTCAGTATTGTTTTTTTTTATTTAAATTTTTTTTAAATTTCTAAAGTGGTATTTGAAACATTTTAATTTTTATTTTTTTTCAAGAAATTCGTCTTCCAATACAATGTATTTGTTCTATTCTGTATCTAAAGTTGCAATTAAAAAAGAAAATCGTTCTCATTGCAAAGTGCTTTGATTTTTTTTACACATTCATTCGAAAATGAATCCTAGAAAATTATGAAAGAATAATAGCTGCGTGTGTATAGACGCAAGGACCGGTGCTGCACGAGCTGCGCACTGGCGTCGTCGGAAAACAACATAATAAAGACATCACACTCTGAAAGTTTTATAACATTATCTTGACGCATATTTTTAATGTTTGTAGATTTATACATTTATCATCCATCATCATAAAACTTGTGCCTATAAAAAATATTGAGTTCTTCTTTCTGAGTAATTTTTTTCACAGATTCTGGATTTTGTAAGTGTTTTATTTCGTTGACTTCGCTATTGTAACTTCATTTCTTGTGCGGGCAGCTTGGGTGCAAACTTATTTATTTTCAACGTCCGACACGTAAGCATCATTCAGTCCAAATTCCGATTCAATTGAAAAAGTTCATAAATCTTGGGTAAATTTCTGCATAAATTTCTCAGGTCGGAACTCGTGCAAGTGGCGGATATCATTACTACATTCTAGTTGACCTCGCATAATCCCCTACTTCCTTGACCAAAACGCCTTTTCATTTCCATTTCAGTGAGAGCCTGTGATGACGAAGGAAGCTCTTGTCGACAGACAATTGAACGATAAAATTATACCTAATCTGAGGCATCAGTCTAATAAAAAAATAAACTTCCAATTCCTATTAGATTGATCCTGTCCAGCATACCAACCCATAACACTTGACGCGGGCGCGCACGATAGTACTGCTATTTAAAAAAATTGTTACTTACATAATGATAAATTATTTTTCCGATGAATTGCCTTGACAAAATTGCAAAACGTTTTATTATCAATATCTTTTCAAATGTAGTTGCAATAAATGTTTTTGTCAATTCGACGACAATTTCTAGGGCCATGTCTAAGCGACGTTCGTCATTTATCGATTCCGATACGGACTCACTGGATGAGAACAGAAGCAGTGAATCGGAGTCGTCAGAAATAGAACAGGTATTCTTTTGTTTTCTTACGGAGTTTTTACTAGCAACTCGGCCGGCTGTGAACTAAACTGGACCGACTCTTTTCGGTTAATTTAACCAACTCAATTCTCTCTCAAAACTCATCATAAGTCGACTCATCTTATACTCAAGATACGTTGGGGTCAGATTACGCTTCGCCTTTAGCAACTTGTTTCAATGTTGCCGAAACTAGACGAACACCGTTGGGTTAATTTGCGGACGACTTTTTATGAGTTCACTGTGATTAGAGTGAATGCACGTTTCGCAGCTTCTGACGAACAGTGGTCTACTATCTTATAGTTGACTGATCGTTGACGTAGAAGATACCCAAAAAATGACAGTTCCGCCAATGTTTTTCTGAAATATCTGATAAAGTAGGCTAAAACTATTAATACTAAGCGTGCGTTTATTTCTCATTTGCGTATCAGCGAAAATCGCCAAGCCCACAGCGCCACAAGAGGAAGAGGACAGCCCCAAAGCGGTTGGAGGAATTTGCGCATGGAGCTTCATACCCGGAGACAACTGACAGTACCGGAAATGACCTCGGCCTGCCTAAGAATACAGCCTCATTGTTTGCTGGGATAGCCGAAATCGGTAAATCCATGAAGACAATCGATGCTGGGCGCTCTATCGGTGACATCTCCACCAACGGTAACATTGGTGGCTGCAGTCATTCCGACACAACCCCCGGTAGCGATGGCTTTCATGGAAAACAAGATAAAGGCGACAATAAAATTGTCATTACTGCTGACGTGCATTTTAGCAGTGGCGGCCGTCGCCTCATTGGTGCGGGCGCCAACGCTTTGAGTGCTTCCAGCGGTTATGGCATTGGCCGTATTCTATCTCAAGGTCGAGGTCGAGGTCGCGGTCGAGCTATACGAAATCAGAGTAATTCTAATTCAGTTCGACATGTCAGTTCTGGACATAATGTCGTGCGATCTGGTGACATGCCCGTTGTTGGTGGTGTCGGCCGCAGCGGGCTTTATGTTGATAAACGTGATAACATTAACAGTGACAACAGCCGTATTACTGATACGGCTGTTTTAGCTGTTGGTGATAAATCTAGTGACCCCGATGGGATATTTGATTTGCCAGATTCTGCTTCAGTCCGCGGCGCCGACGACGAGAATGCCTCAGTAGTCCCTTATGACGACGGGTTCGGTGGTAGTGATGGCCGTGGTGGCTTCACCGACAGCACTCCCTTGCAAAGAGGCGTCGTAAGTACAATATTTTTGGTCGAGTGAAAACGATTGAACAATATTGTATATTACGAAACTGTAATTTTTAGAAGAAAATCGACCTGATTCCCCGGAGATTGACCGAGTTTTCCGATGATGGGAAGAATACAGCAGTCATGACGGTCCTTCGTGAAATTCGGCGGGGCATATGGTAATTATAATGAACAAAACGATGAAATGGTATCATAAATAATAAATAAATACATTAAGGTAATCACTTATAAATGTTTTTAGCGACATGAACAAGAGGTTAAACTCACGATTGGAGTAAGTTTCTATACCGACGTATGCTTCGTACAGTTATACGTTACATGTGAGTAATTTTGATCATTTTAACAATTTTCAGTGTTATCGAAGAACGTGTCGCTGCAATTGGAAGTCGTGTCAATGAGATGTTGGCCAGTGATTTCCCCACTAAACCCTTCTGCCTGCCGGTGAAAACCCGCGAAGATATGGAGCTCTTTGAACAAATAAGCGACGCTGATTTTAATCAGGCTGTAAGATAAGTTTTTTATTTATACGAGGGTATAATCCACACCAATTCGATCTTGATCTGATCATCGACCTCTCGGATCTGGTCGATGATCTTTTGTTGTTCCAACTCTAAAGGCAAAGCAAAATACTTTTAGATTTTCTAGACCATCACTCTTTAAAAAAACAACATTGATTTCATATAAAAATTAGCATTTTTCAAAATCCTTTGCCACATTAAAAATTTTTCAAGCCTACACCTAAAGTAGGCGTGCGTTCACTTCCATGAAAGAACCTATATTCGAAAAAAAAAAAAATTGAAAATTCTCGAAGCAGTAGTGAATCAACTCAACATTTTTTTTTGAAAAAAAGTTTTCGTTTATGGAAGCGTACGTACGCCCACTTTGGGTCTAGGCTTGAAAATTTTTGGAATTTGTAAAAAAAAAGAAATTTAAATTTTTAGATTAAATAACTGTTTTTTTAAAAGAGTGATAGGTCAAGAAGATCTAAAAACATTCTGTTTTCCCTTTAGATTTGGAAAAATAACATAAAAATTCACCGACCAAATCCAAGACGTCGAGGGTCAAACCCAGGTCGAATTGGGTGGATTGCACCATATATTTTTATCCCAATTCATAAACTGCGCTGCAGCTGAAGCTTCTTTTTTATTGTTCTAGGTCGACTTTCTCGGAGCGCTAAGCAGTGGGAGCATTACGGAGCGGACAAACTTGATTCTAAAAGCTGCGATGGATGACAATCTTGCAATCTCGTATTCGATGCAAGGAAAGAAATCGAAGCCGAAAATCTTGGGAACGCGCTTCTCTGCAGCACTATATGGTAAGTTGAATGAATCTTAACCATACCAATGCTATTCATATTTTTTAAATTTAATAGAACCATTAATATTGTTTATATTGTATAATTTTAGCTGCTGTATCGAAGAACTTGCTACCGGAACTGCGACCGACGCAGGATGTTTACACACGTGCCATGACAGCATCTCTAAAGGCTGCGAAAGAGCGTTTCCGCCGATTACCTCGTTAAACTTACAAGATTTCAAGGTTTCCAAAGGAACCTTACAGCTTTTCATATTGCCAGAAAAATTCTGCGCTCCAATCCTCAAAGGATCAATTTAACTGACATTTATCGAGAACTTTTGCGGTGTCGAAATTCCGCAGTGTCGGACTTTTGCGTGTAGAGCTCGCGCCGTGTACAAGTTTCGTCGTGCAAATTTGTTGCGTGTAGTAAAATTCGGTGTACAAACGCTCGTTCATTTTATTATAAGCGTTGTTGGTTTGAAAGTTCGTTAGTAGTAAGTACTTTACTAATTTATTATAAATACATAACATTGTGTTAAAATTGTTCAATGCTTACCGAATAGAAAGTAAGTCCTGTTTGTGATATCTATTTTTGTTTTTGTGAGTGTGAATGTGCGATGAATGCAGACTGTGAGTTATAAAGTGACTTGTCTGCGTATAATTTTTAGCAAGATTACCTTGCAAAAAATATATAATGAGAAGTCATTTTGAAGCTTACAGTCTGATAATCTTGGATCCCGTGGTTTGGATCCAGAAGCGTACGCGAACGCGTACGCGATTTGGTCGTACTGAGTTCACGTGGGATTGACGCTTGCGTACTTTTCAAGGCAAGATCCAATTTCACATGGCTCGGTACTTTGAATCTCGTGCGCAAAATCATCGCCCGTAAGGAGTTTCATCAAATGAAGTATTCAAAAGTATTACTTACCATTATATAAAATAATTTGTTTTGTACATAAAAATACACAAAAATATTACAATGTTTTATTTTGTTTGTGACATACCGTAACATATATTTTCGTCACCGAAGAATTGTTGCATGTGTTAACAAAAATAAAAATCCAATGTACTCACCTGTGCAATGGGCATTTTTCTCGCTTTTCTTACAGGTACTTGGAGGATTCTTTTGAAATTTATCAAACAGCTAATGCAGTGATTACACTTCGATAGTAACAATCACGGAAGTTGAAAGTTTTAGAGCCTTAATGACCCTCAATTTTATGTATGTATTATTTTGTTACATTCACTGCTATGGCTGAAAAATATTACGATATAAGAGGATATGTTGTCTATTTTTGTGTGTACCTTTTCCTTATTGGTAGTCGAATGTGAGCAAATGCCCATATTTGAAGACTCACATTTGTATCTACTTATGGTAAATGAATAAATTTTGAAATGTTACAATAACAACAAACTTTGACTAGAGTATTTAATTCACGTTGCATAGTTCGTAAACACATCCAAATTTTCTGGACACGCCAGTTTCCGATAATATGGGTTCGCTTCCTATTGCGAAATCGTCAATAACTTATGGTTAATGGTTTTGAGTTGATGTATTTAAAAATTTTCAAGTATGTTTTGTAAATATAAAAACAATACAAAAAAAAAATAAAAATGTCGAACCACAAAAAATCGGTTCATGTTGTTGTTTCCTGTATTAATGTACAGTGTTGTAATTCTTCCGAACTCAAATAGCACAGGTACAGTTTGTTTTGCTTCCTCGTGAAAGAAGCTTCTTTTTCTTGAGAGTTTCCTTTTTTCGTATTGAGAAAATTAATCTGGAGTATATGTGTGTATGCGTTGGGTATAAAGTTGGGGAATATTTCATAACTGGACAAGTAGGACCATGGGATGTTTTGTACAATTTGTTTGAGATAAAACTTCGTCGTTTATGGCTGCTTGATGAAATAATTAAATTTATTAAGCAGCAAAAGTCGACATTCGTAAAGATTCGCATTAGTGGAATTTGAATTAGGCTTCAGTTTCGCGCGCTTTGAATCTAGCGATCACTGTCTCAGACTCGAGATGTGCTTCGCAATTTCCATCATTGAAATTGACCGAAGTAGTCTCATACGATGGAAAATTAATGTTAACAATACATGGTAGCTGACTATCATATACTAAAGTAGGACTATCAGGTTGAAACTCGGCACACAAGTTAAACAGTTGTTAAACCGCGATCGCTATAAATTTGTGCGTAATTCAATTTATCGTATCCTTCATATTTTATCACTGTTGGATTTTTGTTTTTTTCTTTCTTTCTAGATGAAAACAGTACAAGAGTTATGCTTCCAATTGAGGTGGACGAGTCAGTATGAAAAATCTGTTTTTATTATAAGGACAACTCTCCCTCTCACCGAAGGAAACATTTACAATAATTCTCTCCTTTCAGAATGAACCCAAAGGATCGTTTTTGTAAATGGACCAATCGATTGGGTCAAGCAGTTGCTTTTAAAACAGATTCATGAGTTATAGAATAGGCCTTCGCTAGGTCTCATTCTCTTTGCAATTACACTGCACCATACATAACCATTAAGGCAGAGCAATTTTTTTTTAAAGATCCTTAAAGAAGTGTTGTAGAGTAATATATATAATTTCATAATAATTCTGGCATCTGAGACATGCATCTTTTAAAGTATGACCTTTCAAATAAAAATGCTTCGCTTAAATGGTGTGCAGGGAAACTACGAAGAGAATGAGATTTAGCTAAAGCCAAACCTTGGAACCATGATCTGTGGATCATGCACAGAGTGTATAACTCATGAATCTGGTCCATTTATAAAAAAAAAAGTGCAAGGTTCTACTTTGCATCCTTGTTTTAAATACTAAATTTGGGCTTGAAATCTCAAGTTTTGTAAAAATTAATACGATAAAGTTAATTTTTTCAACATTTCGGAATTCCATAAAATCAAAATTATTAATGTTTCGTCACTAAATTATACATCTATAATGACTGAATATGATTTTGTTTACATAATAAATTTGAGCTTGATATCTCAAGTTTTACAAAAGTTAATGCGATAAAGTAAGATTTTTTATAATCCAAAATTCCATAAAGCCTGAATTTTTGCACGTTCGTCACTAAATTACATATTTATCATGGCTGAATATTATTTTGTTCACATATTGAATTTGGGATTGATATCTCAAGTTTTTCCGCAGTTAATGAGATACCGTTGATTTGTTTAATTTTTCAAAATTATATTCAATACAAATTTTTGTATCGTTTGCCACTGAATTATATATTTATCATGGATGAATATTATTCTGTTCATGTACAAAATTTGAGCCAACCAGATATGCCACATAAGATTTTGGAAAAAGTAATGACATAATGCCAAATTTTTTAAAAATTCAAAATTCCTTAAAATCTGAACCACTTGACCGATTCGAGCCAAATTCAAGACCAAGCAACATCAAGTGCAAATACTCTTATGAAGAACTATTTGGCATAATAGACTAATTTTTATGAAAGTTAGAGCGAGCTCGCCCTTTTTCAAAAATTTTAAATCGACATAAAATCAAAATGGTTGCATATATTTAGTTAAAAATCGCAACACTCAAAGAGAGATAACTGCCACATTTGCGCTCCACACACACACACACACACACATACGGACATTTTTTTTCTAAACCACTTTTCTCGACGTCTTGGACCATTCTGAGTATACTGACATATAAATTTAAAAAAAAAAAATTTCATGAAAACAAAGCTTCCTCGATGAGGAAGAAAAATTGAAATTTTCCACAGATTTATCTCAAATTTTGTTCACATGTGGACTATCATCGAAAAAGATTTGAGTACAAATGTGATGCAGATTTGTCCAGCAGTTCAAATTGTATAGCACTATCAACTTTTTTGCTTCCTCATAGAGGAAGCTTTGTTTTCATGAAATTTTTTTTTTTTTTTAGATTTCATGTGTGTATACGCAGAATGATCCAATACGTCGAGAAAAGTGGTTTAGAAAAAATGTCCGTGTTGTGTGTGTGTGTGTGCAGGGCTTCGAAAATTCAATCGCCTCTAACTCAGTAACCCTTTGAGCGATCGGGCTCAAATTTGGCGCGCAAGTGAAGCAATTGTCCCTCTTTGAATGCTAGGATTTTTAACTAAATATATGCAGCCATTTTGATTTTATGTAATTTTTAATTTTTTGAAAAAATTAGTCTACTATGCTAAATAGTTCTTCGTAAGAGCATTTGCACTTGATGTTGTTGGCTATTGAGTTTGGTTCGAATCGGTCGAGTGGTTCAAATTTTATGGAATTTTTAATTGTAAAAAAATTTGACATTATGTCATTAACTTTTCCAAAATCTTATGTGACATATCGAGCTCAAATTTCGTACACGAACAGAATAATATTCATTCATGATAAATATATAATTTAGTGGCAAACGATTAAAAAAATTGTATTTCATGGAATATTTAAAAATTAAAAAAATTAACGGTATCGCATTAACTGCGGAAAAACTTGAAATATCAATTCCAAATTCAATATGTGAACAAAATAATATGCAGCCATGATAGATATTTAATTTATTGGCGACCAGGCAAAAATTACGATTTCTTAGAATTTTGGATTATCAAAAATGTAACTTTATCGCATTAAGTTTTGTAAAACTTGAGATATCAAGCCCAAATTTAGTATGTAAACAAAATCATATTCAGTCATTATAGATATATAATTAAATGACAAAACATTAATAATTTTGATTTTATGGAATTTTAAATTGTTAAAAAAATTAACTTTATCGCATTAATTTTTGTAAAACTTCAGATTTCAAGCCCAAATTTAGTATTTAAAACAAGGATGCAAAGCAGAACCTTGCACATTGCTTCCTCATTATTTTTCGCTTTTTACAAAGCTTCCTCTATGAGGAAGCCAACGTAGATTAATATACTTCCTCATAGAGGTAGCTTTGTAAAAAGCGAAAAATAATGAGGAAGCAATGTGGAAGGTTCTACTTTTTTTAAGTCCCGTACGCGCATTCGCTTGTGCAAATTACGAGATATCGAGGTCAAATTTGATTTTCACTTGGATTAAGATGATATGCTACTGCTCGGTCGGTAACAAAAAATGTAAAGCGTTGTTCTTGGTTACAATTGATATTTCAGGCAAAATACGAGAAGTACTGACTGCATCTTGGCACTCTGCAGTCAGTACTTCTCGACTATTATTCGAAAAATCAACCGTGGCGAAGGATAATACTTCGGGAAGATTCAGCTATATCACTCGCACTTACAGCGATCTGAGAGAGACAGACGACATGCAGCACATCATCTTAAGGTAAACGGCCCTGTTCCTGACGTTGGCAAAGTTTCTGACGCGACTACTTTAGCATAGATGGCTTCCTCCACCATTCCAGAAACAGCCAATAGCAAATTCGTAAATGTGTTGTCACAAACTGCGACACTCGTTAGGTCCTCGTGTACTCTATGGTTTCAGATGGGCAGAGTGAGACGGTTGAGTTAAACCGTCACAAACTGGATCGTTTACCTTACCATTAAACAATGTTTGAGTAAAAATTTGACGCAAATCGGTCGGGCGTTCAAAATTTTACGACTCTTTGAATTTTTAGAAAAATGTCTTGCGAGCATAAACAAGCCTGCAAAGTAGAACCGTGCACATTGCTTCGTCATTATTTTTCGCTTTTTACAATGCTTCCTCTATGAGGAAGCCAAAATTGATTAACATACTTGTTCATAAAGGTAGCTTTGTAAAAAGCAAAAATAATGAGGAAGCAATTTGCAAGGCATTCGGTGACAGCATGGCATGCCGTCACCGTGTCGGCACCATGCACTCACGCCGTGCAAAAAAATTTTTAAAAATGTTCTGTGTGGCACGCCGTGCCGTCACCGTGTCGGCACCATGCCCTCACGACGTGCAAAAAAAAATTCAACAAATTTTCTGTGTGGCACGTCGTGCCGTCACCGTGACTACACGGCGTGCCGTTATCGTGACAGCACGGCATGCCGTCACCGTGACGGCACCGTGCCTGCTTATCGTGCCTGATTTTGTCAGCAGCGTGACTGCACCGTGTCGGCACCATGCCCTCACGCCGTGCAAAAAGAAAATTCAACAAATTTTCTGTGTGGCACGTCGTGCCGTCACCGTGACTACACGGCGTGCCGTTATCGTGACAGCACGGCATGCGGTCACCGTGACGGCACCGTGCCTGCTTATCGTGCCCGATTTTGTCAGCAGCGTGACTGCACGGTGTCGTCACGGTGACGGCACCATGCACTCACGACGTGCATTCAAAAAAATTTTGGTGTGGCACGTCGTGCCGTCACCGTGACTGCACGGCGTGCTGTCACGGTGACGGCATGGCGTGCCGTCACGGTGACGGCACGCCGTGCCATCCGAAAAATTCTGAATGCACGGCGTGCGTTCATGGTGCCGTCACGGCATGCCGTCACCGTGCCGTCATATGCGGACGTACATGACGGCACGGTGACGACATGCCGAGCCGGTACGTGACGGCACGGTGACGGCACGGTGACGGCATGCCAAAAAAATAAAGCACGATTGTCTATCTGGGTTTATTTCTATAAGCATTACATTCTTTACAACGCTGCTTGTAAGTGAAGTTGTGAAAAGGATGTGAACAGGACTATGTTTTTTAATTTTGTTTTCCATCTTCGCTGTTTAATAAGATCTGGCAATGATATTGAGTCAAAGGAATTGCGCTACCAAAAATGTAAAAATACTGAAACCATGGCTACTTGAAAAAATTTGTAACCGGGTTTTCTAATATGGCTTGTGTTTATATTCAATAATTTATTTTAATAATTATTGAATAGCGAGACATTATTGCGAATATCTTCACTGAGTGGCACAATTACACGCTGATTTTACAGTTATAGAATTTTGCTTTAATACTTTATACTGAATGATTCACTCTGATAGTTACTTATGTCATATTATAATATTTTGTTTATGCTGTGCTATCGGCCGATACTAGCATAACGCATTTAGCATACTAAAACATCCTGATAACGGATGAGTTTTACAGATGAGAATTTGGATGGGGAGATCGAGAGGTTATGGAGTTTTTACTGTATACACATTGATATTGCGACTAAGTTATTTTCTTAGTATTTTCTGATATACAGCAATATTTTATTCAGAAAACATGGTATTATTTTGATATTGTATAATACAATTGAGTTGGGGGCATGCTGTTAAAAACTTTCTTAAATTAATATACATATGTAGGAAGTTTTTTTGCATATACCACTCACGAAATTTAAAACGCATATTTTGATTTTCAATAAGTGGTGTATTAAACCATTTTCGCAGTAGCTCATAAGTAATATAGTAGTAATATAAGTAATAATAAGTGCCGGAAAAATACGGAACCGATACCGAGTAAAAATTAATTACGTTTTAAGCATACAATATAATAATCATTTTTATGCTTTATCACGAATATTAAACTTATACATATCACTTGACGTCGCTATCGTCATCGGCTTCACCACAACTATTAAATCCGTCACTCGCATGGTTTGTATACCCCTGTATACGTGATTCGACGTGGGCATTTTCGAGATCATCGAGACGGCCGATGTCGTTATCGTTTTCGTGTGACGGCGAACCGCCGTTGTCTTCAACTTCATCGACTACAACATTTGTTGAATACACTGATTGTCCTTCCTGACAGCCTATACCATTCCTATATCTGTGGGCCGCCTGCTTCCTGTCAAAGTTGGCGACTCGCCGACGGTCAGTAAAGGAGCCGACACCATTTCCCCAGTCGAATTCTCTCGAGCTTGGTGCAAGCTGTGTGTGGCCTATACCCAGCATCACGTCCACGATCGAGACACATTCATTCCCATCATTCCATAGGATATCCACCCAAATAGCCTCGGCAGACACATCCGGAAACCACACGTGCATGAGGACACTATGGCCGACGAGACACTCACGAAGCCCATGGCACTTGTCAACAGTCCATTCGGTATCTCCGATGGGACATACGTCGTGTATTCCACAAGCGAAAACTTGCCATGGCACAAGTTGAACGATTGATGACATTACATATAAATCTTCAAGGGGTAATGTTCATACTTCAATTTTTTCCGCATTGCTCGTTTGATCCTGCACTGTACCACGATAAAGCTTGTTATCGATATTCGCGAGCACTAGTGATCCGCGAAATATCTCTTCCTCGAGGAGACTGTGAAGCAGTGTACGATCGTAACATTGTACACCGCGAAGGAACGCATCGCGAGTCGCTGCTTCATCTTCCCTCGTTGCATAGATTCGCCAGGGCGTCTCTACAGTGACTATCTTAATGTTGAGAAATCCATCCAAACCGTGAATAGGATAATTCCGTACATGATCCATTTTTTAACGGTTAATTTTGTTGTTGAGACTTAATGAATAATTTTATATCGTATGAACCGCGAATAAAATTCCACAACAAATCTCAAAGTTATTCCTGGAAGTTGATAACGTTGAGTTTTCCAAGGAAAGAATATGAGAACGACAACTGTCTCGTGGAACTTGTCGATGGCTAATTGTTGAAGGTCGGTGTCTTCAGGAGACTTTCTAGTTTTCTACCCCACTACATTGACTAAATAGTAGAAATGATGGTGATTTGAACACGTTAGTAATGAATTTTTCAGTATACTTGTCGCTTCACTCCTTTTTATATGACCTTTCCATCTTTCCTTTTTTTTCACGAACATCAAGTATCCGTGTACATTAGCCATGAACGAAATCAGGGGTGCGTTCCGAATGACGAGGTGTTTCGTTGATCGATGCGCATGCGCAATAATCTCCGTCAAGATTTACGGTGAAGTTTAAGAATTACAGTAAAAGTTGAAGATAGGGGAAACAGTTTGTTCGTTTCTATTAATTCCAATGTATCGGAATTTCGATTTCTCACGGATTAGCCATTTATAAAGTATTAACATTTTTTATCCCCACCTCACGATCGGACAACAACTTTTTGCCGTACCTCGCGAGTAGGGTGAATAGTTGTCGTCCGATCAGGAGACGAGGATAATATTTGAATTCTTTACACATAGGCAAATCCATGAGAAATCTAATTATTCATACTTCAGTACCAGTATAAATAAAACAATTGTTTTTTTATGTTTCCACTTTTATTATACTTCTTAAAGTTCACCGTAAATCTCGGCAAAAACCATTGCGCATGCGCATCGAACAACAAAACACCTCGTCATTCGGAACGCAGCCCTGGTAAGCCTATGGGCACCGTTTAACCCTTACCGAACTTTCACCTAAATTGTTCTCGTTGATGTACGATATTGTCGATTTTTAATTCATTAGAACATAAGTTAACTACACTCCTTTTCGTAACCTTAGTAAACGACCCTTATGAAAAAATGTGTCCAACCTTGTAAACAGAAAAACACCACCCGGCTCATCGTGCCTTCTCGTATCTTGACGTAGTGGAATGACGCACCATTATTCCCAAAGCAAGTATTGCTCTGTGTAAGTGTAGTGACGACCCTACGCTTCAGCGTTCTCATCAGTATTGCAGCCGTGTAACAGAGGCTGAAAATGTATGTTCTCAACAATCTTGTCTAGCGATACGCACAAAAGACTCTTATAAAAAATCTTCGAGTCACGTTCGTTTCCAAACTTGTATCGAATTTTCTAGCGTACGGATTTTTACATCTTGGTTTAAAAATCTGTAAACAAAATACATGTAACCGCTTTTCATATTTGAATGATAACAAAATTTATGTTTGATAGAAATGTTGACAAAATAAAAAATTTGAAGACGACCGATTTTTAGATTTTTAATACAAACAAAACATGAAAAGGATTCCGGTGGTCTTTTTCATTTTCGAATAAAAACCAAAATTTATGTTTGAAAGAAATATTCACAAAATATAAAAGTTTTCAGATGTTATATTTTTAAATTTGAATACAAACAAAATATGAAAGGGATTCCGGTTGTCTTTTTCATATTTGAATAAAAACAAAAACAATTATGTTTGAAAGAAATGTTGACAAGACAAAAATTTTGAAGACGACCAATTTTTAGATTTTAATACAAACAAAACAACGAAAGGATTCCGGTGGACTTTTGATATTTTAATGAAAAGAAAAATTTATGTCTGTAAAAATGCTGACAAAATAAAAAAGTTTTCAGACGGTATATTTTCAGATTTGAATGCAAACAAAACATGAAACGGTTTTCAGGATCCTTTTCTTCATATTTGAATGAAAACAAAAATTTATGTTTGAACGAAATGTTGACAAAATAAAAGTTTTCGGACGGCATATTTTGAGATTTTAATACAAACAAAACATGAGAATGTTTCCGTGGGTCTTTTCTCCATATTTGAGAAAACCAAAATCTATGTTTACAAGAAATTTTGACAAAATAAAAAGTTTTGAGACGTCATATTTTTTAGATTTTTAATACAAACAAAACATGAAAAGGTTTCGGTGGAATTTTTAGTTTGAATGAAAAACAAAACTTACGTTTGAAAGAAATATTGACAAAAGAAAAAGTTTCCAGATGTCATTTTTTTTTTTGATTTTTGATACAAACAAAACATGAAAAGGATTCCGGTGGCCTTTTTCATATTTAAATGAAAACAAAAAATTTATGTTTGTAAAAAATGTTGACAAAATAAAAAAGTTTTCAGACGGCATATTTTCAGATTTGAATACAAACAAAATATGAGAAGGTTTCCGGGGATCTTTTCTCCATATTTGAATGAAAACCAAACTTTATGTTTGCATGAAATTTTGACAAAATAAAAAGTTTTGAGACGTCATATTTTGAGATTTTTAATACAAACGAAACATGAAAAGTTTTTCGGTGGAATTTTTTATGTTTGAATGAAAACCAAAACTTATGTTTGAAAGAAATATTCACAAAATAAAAAAGTTGTAAGACGTGTTTTAGATTTTAATACAAACACAAAATAAAACTGACAACATATTTCTTGTGTCACTTTTATCATTCGAAACCTTTTCCCTCATTTTCCAAGACTACATAAAACCAGTATTTTTTTAGATTTTAATACAAACACAAAATAGAACTGAAAACGTATTTCTTTTATCACTGTTATCATTCGAAACCTTTTACCCTTATTTTCCAAGACACATAAATCATCTACATAAAAACAGACGATCAGCGTTGAGCTAGACAGTAATAAAACTGAAAACGCATTTCTTGTGTCACTGTTATCATTCGAAACCTCTACCCCTCATTTTCCAAGACATATGAGTCATCTACATTTAACCAGACGATCACCGATGAGATAGGTTAGTCATAAAGAAACACTCCTGACGCCATCATCTCAGGGTCTCTCTATCTCTCTCTAACACCTACGACGATGGATACCATCGACGGCATGCTTATAATCGATTGCTCCAAGGAACAATAAAGGAATCGGCTACAGCCAAATGAAGAAGGACCCTGTAATGTGGTGTGACGTGATTTTTTGGAAATCACGATCACAAGGGCTTGTGGTATCGTTACTTGCTATTTTTCAGCGTTTTCGAGCTGCTTTCTCTCGAATTTACGTTCTCGGTTTAGCTAAGAATTGTAATTCTTAGGTTTTGTTATTTTTGTTGTAAAGTTTAGGTAGATCGGTTCACTCAAATCTGTCGCGAGGATGAGAGCTCAAAGAAACGAGCAGCCCGGCAGGCAAGTGTCACCGAACGAGTCTTGCGATTAGTTGTAGACCGGTGTAAATCCGGCGCCCTAATCTCAAAATGTATTGCGCTAGAGAACGGGTGGAGTTTTGTTGGTTGTTTGCGAAGGATGGAGCATCCCGTTGCAGTATAGTGCATAGGTGTGCTGAGAAGGCCCGTTTTCGCGCGAAGCATTAAGGGAGGCGATTGTATAGATTTCCAAAATGTTACCGGCATGATTTGCGTTCCCGATATAGTTACGAGGTGATTCGAGGAAGAGGGCGGTAGTTCTCGAGTAAGGGATTTTGGGAGGGATTAATAATTATTATGACGAGATTTCGATGATTGCTGGAGACAATCAGTCTGGCTCGGGACACCGCCGAGGTGCCTCGAGTCTAATTAAGCGCTCCCGTGTTGACAGTTTTTCTGTCGTTCGCGCGCGCGTCTTTCGCGTAGTTCTCGCGCTCTGCGGCCAGCGTACATCGTACGCTATACGCTCTCGTTTTCGTGAGTTTTATTCGATTGAATAAAACTAAAGTTCCCGTACTTTATTCAGTGCCGTGAGTGCACTGTGTTCTCGTAATTCCTCTGGGATTTTGTTATCGTTCCCCGGAATTAGCAGCAATAATTTTGGATGAGTTGTTCTCGCATTTTAATTAATTTTATCGAAGATTTTCGATTAAAGATCTCGTACTAAGAAAGCTATTTACTGGGTCATACCTCGACCCTCTCTACCACAACCTAGCAGTCTGAGCGGCCGTGCATTTCCGCAACCGTTCGTTCTCGCAAGCGCATCCAGTTGCGTTTGTTAATTTTACGCGACCCCAAAAATTAACTAAGCTACCGTTTTCTTTGATTTGGTTCTCGATTGTGAGTTTTTGCTCCGAACTTTCGATCTGGTTGGAGTCGAGCCTGATCAACTCGATTCCTCGGGCATACCGGTTAGTTAATATCGGTGAAACAAAAATTAACTGGCGCCCACCGGGTTTGCGGATGCGCGAACGAGAGTGGACGGCCGAAGGTGACAGTATCGTGATGTAGTTCCCGAATAAGATTTGGTTCTCGAGTGTGCTCACGAAAAATACGTCACAAATGGCGCCCAACGTGGGGCCACGCCAGTAAATAGCTTGTTACCGTGCGTTTCGTTTATTTTATGTTTTGTTTGTTCGTTTTTGTGTCTTTTGTTTGATTATTTTTGTTTTATCGCGTTCTCGTTACGTTGAATTTTGATTAACTCAACGGTTCCCGAATATTCGCTCTCATTTAACTTGTGAATTTTCGAACATTTTATTTTTCGAAAGTTCTCGCTCTCGTCTGACTTGTGAATTCTCGGACATTTTATGTCTCGAAAATTCTTGTTTTCGATTAATTTTGTGAATTTTCGAATAGTTTATTTTTTTTGAAAATTCCACGATCCCGGATAAAATTTTCGAATATTTTCTTTTTCGAAAATTTTTCGTTCTCGAATTAAATTTTGTGGATTTTCGAGTATTTTATTTGTCGAAAATTCCACGATCTCGTATAAAATTTTCCAATATTTTATTTTTCGAAAATTTCTTGTTCTCGGATTAAATTTTTCGAATACTTTATTTTTCGAAAATTTTCTGCTTGAAATAATTTTGTGAATTTCCGAATATTTTATTTTTCGGAAATTCCACGATCCCGATTAAAATTTGCGAAGACTTTATGTTTCGAAAATTTTCGATTCTCGATTAAAATTTTCGAATACTTTATTTTTCGAAAATTTTCTGTTCTCGACTAAAATTTTCGAATATTTTATTTGTTGTCCGCATGCTGACCAACTGTTTGCCTCCTGGCTTACAGTTTTGTTTTCTACCTATAAAAGAAAAAAACATATATTAATAAAAGTTACAATTACCTAATTAAACATAAAACTCAACTTACCAAGAAGACTAAAGATCACCCACTGCAAGGACATGTACCTGAAAAAGAAAGAAAGAAAAATACATTAAAAGAAAAAACATAAAACCCGAAAGAATACATAAAAACAAATAACGTAAAAATACTTACCATACATAATTTCCGGGTAATAAACTCTCCTACAAATACACGAACACAACACTCACACGAGAAAATACACTTATACTAAATGTTACGGCTACGTTTCATAGTCATAACACGCGAATTCCAAAACCCCGTCCTAAAGTGAACGAAATTCGAAGAACGACTCGGGCCCCCCGAGTTGGCGATCCGCGCCTGAGCGCGCGAAAGCTCCCGTAGTTGCCGCTCGGCCGACAGATGGCCACGACGATGCGGTTTTCTCGCAAGAGAATGGAGACCTGGCTGAGCATATAAATCAGGAATAAATCCGTTTTATTCAGAATCACACCGACGATTCCTATAACGGAATCAAAGGTAATTTTTGACGGCTATACTACTGCGAAGTGATTAACCACCCAAGATTTTCTGAAGAGAGAATCTTAAACCGATAAGACGTAACGTCTTTCTAATAAAATTTGTGTTTTAATTAAAAAATTTAAATTCAATTAATTTTCTTGCCTCAAATAAATCGTACTCTACTGAAACGTGGATACAGAATTAATAACCTACCGAGAGGTGGACTACTTACTCTATATTCTACTGTAACGTGGTGTAACGCCAATTATCACGAGCCTTACCTTGTCGCCACAAAACTTCTCCTCGGCAGTTTATTTTACTGATAAGGGCGCCAGCCACGCTTATAGCGCGACACTGCCGGGAAAAAAGATCGAACGATTAAGAGAAGCTGGATGTTGTCCGGTTAGCTACAGTCTTGGCTTCTGGTAGAGGGGCGGTTCGGGAATCTCGGAATTTGCATACTCACGTGCTCGTTTTGAACTCAAATAAATCCCATCACAAACGCCAAATTTCAACAATAATAATACCGGTCTTTATTCTTCCAAAATCACACTAATGGTTCCCGGAAATCAGCTGTGCGTAATTCTAATTTCACACCAAAATCACCCTGCTAAAATCGCGGACAGCTACTCAGTTCACTGTCCGGGATTTCCTATTCGCACGACACCAAAAATAATACAATAAAAAAACGCAATTTAACCGCGCACACGAACTAAATTCTCAGTGACCGGGAAAAACTCCCGCGCAAGCGTACCTACTATCTTATCACACAATTCCGCGAGACTTTACGCGATTACTACGCGACCAAACCGAAATCCGACAAATCACGAACCAATTACAACAATAAATACCCGAACAAATGACCACAACGCACGACTGCAACACACGCCGGCAGTCCAGGGATGCTATCGCGGGCCCGACACGTGTTCTCTCCTCAGCTAATATTTATTACCGGGGATTAATTTTATTCCCCAACTTTCTAGTGACTCTATACTATTTTCCACTGCGAATACATTTTTATAAAACGAACATCTCGCGAACCGAACTGAGGCCCGAGTTACCGAACACGCGGCACACACGCGAAAACAACCGATACGAACAATCGAGCCCGCTTCCCGTCACGACGGCTGCAGCCAAAGCTACGCTCACCCTCTCCAGGGATACTCGCACTCGATTTTCCGTATTCTTAACACTAGGATTGCTCGTCCACGCACTTTTCCCTCAGGCTACACTCGGCAATCCCTGAGAACTATGGAAATCGCGCACCGGCGGCACTTTCCACACAAAAACTGAGGCACATGGCCGTGGTCTGTAACAATTCTGTCCCACGACTTCCGACTTTCCTCTACCTACGCGGGCTACCGACGCGGCCACTTTTTCCAAATCACCGAACAAAATAGACGCGTTCCCGGAAAATTACGCGACTCTAATAAGACGGAAGAATCCTACCTTGCATCCTGGGACTTCCAAATCTTTCCCTTGCCGTAATCCCGGGTATCTCGCTCGAACTCGTTCCCCGCGACAAGTGCACCCTCTCTCCAGCACGTACGACGAAACAATGCCTAGGGCTTTTCGGCAATCTATCACGACGCCGGCCGGCTTCCTCTCCTACTTTTCCCCACTTACGCAAATTTCTTCCGAATTACTGGCCACTACTACCGCCTAGCGTGAGAACTACGTTCCCACGGGGACTCGCATACGCTCGCGCTCGATTTAAAAATGTTTTACTATATTCTTTCTTCTATATTCAGCGTCCCAGCCATCGGATCACGCAGCGTGATGGCTTAAAATTTAGCGGGGAAAAAGCGGAATAACATGAGAGCTTATTTTCTAGTCAAATATTGCATGCATCGGTTCCGGCAATCGAAAAAGCAAAACTGTCGCTATCGCTCGATGTATTTGCTGTGCGACGGCGATGTAGCCGATCGGCTGCTCTGCTCTCGCTCGGTGTTCGACTCTCGTGCGGTTCCTGGGAAGCGAAAATGCCCAAGCGTAGCACATGCATCGGCATATTGGAAGATGCAGCAAGAATCTCCGTCTCGTAGCGTCATTACATAAAAAAAATAAAGAAAAATCCTAAAATTAATACTACGAAAACATATGAATTCTTTTAACGCCTTGTGGAATCGCCTGAGGGAAGTTCCGTGTCGAGAGAGGCGGCAACCAGTCACGGGAAAAAGGCGGCATATACGAGCCTGATTGTAACGCACCCAAAAATGAGCGTTACAAATGCCCCCCCCCCCCCCTACACACAGGCTGTCCTCAGCCGTAGGACCCTTCCATCTTTTGAAAATTTCCGGAACTAATACGCGACGACTCGTGTCCGTAACTTCCGTCGCAGATTCCACAGGCTCTTTAAAATGTTGGCCTTGCCACAGTCACCAATGGATTTCATGCAACCGGTTCACGCGATTAAGCGGACCCTTAATTCTATACTACTGACATGCTCCTTAAAATTACTGGGAAAACAGGGGTAAATAACGACGCATAGTTCACTGCAAATTTCGTCTTATTCGGGGACGACACCCTTCAAACATTTCCGGACGTACCGGGTAGAAAAGAAAAACGACAAAAAAAAACAAAAAAAAAAAAAATATATAATACATGTTTCCTCAAAACGTTAAACAAAACAAAGTTCGCTTTTGCCTGTCGGCCTTCAACTAAAATAAACATCTTTTTGGGCCCCCAATGCTTTCTGGAGCGGCTGGCTATTTCCTCGAGTCCCGGGTATACGGGGACTTTGGTCCTCCCTCGGCCCAGTAGACGGGGGAGCATTCGGGGCAATTGGCCAGCGTGTATCCTTCCCATCCGCACCATCTACAAAATTTTTCCTTCTTCCTTGGCTGAGGGCATGCGGGAAAGCGGTGCCCATATTGCCCGCAATTCCAACATTTTCCGGGGGCACCCCGAACCCTCGAACGCCCGACGAGAGCCGACTCCGTGAGTTGGGCCGGACGCTCCGATACTCCCGTCCCCAATTCCTTCGTCTGCTCGGCCGGGGAACAGGCCGACTCGCGAGGTTGGGTCGGAAGCTCCGACCCTTCCGGCTCCCCCTCGACAGCCATCGCCTCCTCCCCTTCCCGAGAGTACTCGTCTGGCGGTCCTTCCACCACCTCTTCCGGGGACTCCTCCAACCGCTTTTCCTGCGGCTCCTCCTTCCCTTGCTCCAACTCTTCTTCGTCCATCCCGGCTGGGTTGCCTCGTCTTCCGCTCCAGCGAAGGAGAGCGTAGTAGGCTCTCCCTATCCATTCCCGGACTTCTGGCAGTTGGTCGCCTCCTTCCAGTACTCCCAGCGCCTGACGACACAGCGTCACCGTCGCCTCCTCCAGTGTGCGTTCCCGGGGAACTCCTGTCACCAATGTAACATCCTCCGCCCTCATCAATAGTTCCCCGGTAATTCGGACTATCTGCGCAGCTTCGTCTTTGCTTTGATCTGTGGAGAAATTACAATGGATTATGGTAACCCTTCAGGTCTTCAATTGCGACCTTTGAAATTTTACGCCCGTTCTCGTCCTGTAGCTCAAAAACGACCGGCGACAACACCTTCGCAATTGTGAAGGGTCCATGATATTTAGTTGCTAATTTTGAGGCCACATGCTGCGCAGCCGAGGACAGTACTCTCTGCCGTCTTAATACCAGGTCACCTACTTTGAATGTTGCAATTGTGCGATGTTTATTAAATTGCCGGGACTGTCGCTGGTACGCGTTCGCCAGTTCGTGCCGGATTTTCTCGCGCAAGGGCTGCAATTGCCGCATGTGTTCCGACCATTGGTCAGGTGGCAACGGGGACACTTCTTTCTCACCGTCCACCCTACCATAGAATTGGTGAGGTTTCGGGGATCGGCCAAAATTTAAATATGCTGGACTGCAGTTAATGGATGAGTGGTGCGCGGTATTGTACGCGAATCTAAACTCCGACAAATGTTCGTCCCAGGCTCTATGATCGTTCTCGAGAAATGAAATGATCATCGTCTTTAACACGCGGTTGACCCTTTCTACCGGATTAGCCTGCGGGTGATAGGGAGGGGTAGTAGTGTGAAAAATACCATACTCCTCAGCTAACGCTCGCAGACTTTGGTTAGCAAACTCAGTGCCATTGTCAGTTAGAATGACTTCCGGGGTCCCCCAACGCGAAATAACTAACTCCTCGAGGGCCTCTTTTATCTTTTTCCCGGTAGCTTTTCTCAACGGGCAACACTCGATCCATTTGCTAAATAAGTCCTGAATGACCAACACATACGCGAATCCAGCACGACTGGGCGGGAACGGGCCCATGATATCAGCAGCGACTACCGTCCACGGCTGCTCAATGACGCGGCGTCCCATTAAGCCTAGCGGAGGCCCTTGCCTTGATTTGGTACGCTGACAAACGTCACAATGTCGGACGTAACGTGCTATATCGCGAAGCATATGCGGCCAAAAATAGGAATCCGTAATACGACTAAATGTTTTATCTATTCCCAGATGACCCGATTGAGGAACATCGTGATTTTCGCGCAAAACCCTTCGGCGCTCCGATAGCGGCACGACTAGCTTCCACTCCGATTCCTCTTGTCCCGCCACTAACTTTCGCGTAATACGACGGAGGACATACATGCGGTCGTCCACGATCTTCCAATCCCGGTGACGCAACGGATCTTTTCCAACCTCCTGAAAACGTTGAGTGTACCAGAAATCTACCGGTCGTTGCAAAGAGGCGTTCTCTGACGCAACTGAAGTGTTCGCGGGGACAACCGCAAACATTCTCGATGCTATGGCCTCTCCTGGTTCTTCCGAACTATCAGAAGGTTCCAGAGACTCGTACATGCGAGACAACGCATCCGGAACCGTATGCAACGATCCCTTTCGGTGACGAACGTCAAAGTTGTACTGCATCATGGCATACGACCACCGGGCTAATCGTCCCTTCGGGTCTTTCAGCGATCTAAGCCAACACAAACTGCTGTGATCTGTAATGACGGTGAAACGGTACCCCTCCAGGTACGCTCGAAACTTATCCACCGACCAAAGAATGGCCAAACATTCTTGCTCGGATACGGTATAGTTTCGCTCGGCCCCGGAAAGGGTACGACTCGCATACGATATAGGGTGTTCAACACTTTCTAACGTTTGCGTGAGTACAGCCCCTAACCCGCAAGAACTGGCATCAGTTTGCAAGACGAACGGCACTGAAAAATCTGGACGTGCGAGAGTGGGCGGATTGGCTAAGGCAGCCTTTAGCTTCTCAAACGCCTCCTGCTGTTCACTCTCCCACACCCACGGTTGTGACTTCTTGGTGAGCCTGGAAAGTGGCTCCGCTACGGTGGCAAAACCTTCCACAAAACGTCGATACCAGGAAGCCATTCCCAGAAATCTGCGAAGCTGAGAAACCTTTTCTGGTGCCAGGAAATCCTTAATCGGTGCAGTCTTCTCTGGATCGACTTGAAGACCGTGTTGATTTACAATGAAACCGAGATACTTGACCTCGTGGCAGCAAAACTCACACTTTGCCGGATTGATTAGCAATCCCGCCGAGACAATTCGGTCCATAACAATTTTGAGCCATTTCAGATGCTCCTCGAACGTCTCAGCGACAATGATAATGTCATCCAGGTAAGCGAAAGCGTGTGGCTCCATGTCCGGACCTATTAGGTGATCCAATAAGCGCTGGAAAGTGGCTGGAGCACTCGACAACCCGTACGGCATCCTTTTAAATTGAAACAGTCCTCTTCCGGGTACTGTAAAGGCCGTAATAGCTCTCGAACTTTCCTCCAAAGGAATTTGATGGTAAGCTTGCCGTAAGTCCAGAGTAGAAATGTATTTGGCTAGGCGTAATTTGTCCAATATTTGGTCCATGTAAGGAAGAGGATACGCGTCCTTTTTAGAAACATCATTTACCTTACGAAAGTCAAGACAAAACCGGTACGTGTTGTTTGGCTTTTTAATCATTACCACGGGAGTGCTCCAAACACTCTCCGAGCGCTCCACCACACCATCTGCCAACATACGATCTAGTTCCTTATACATCTCGTCACGTACTACCGGTGTAACCGGGTAATATTTTTGCTTTATTGGTGCACTATTAACGACTTGAATTTTATGCTCGACAAGAGTAGTGAGTCCCGGGGCCTCTTTTGAATTAGGAATTTCGTGTTGCAAAAATTGCTCTAATCGCGAAGCTTCATTTGGTGTTAACGTCGAGATGGCGGCGCAGATATCAACGCTGTCTGGCCCTTCCACGGTTTCAAAATGAAACTGGTGTTCCGGTTCCCCGGAGAAGTGCCACACGCGCTTAAGGTGGTCTATCACGAGGCCAAATTTCTCCAACGAATCTAATCCCAGTAATAAAGGCACGGGCAGTTCGGGAAAAACGCGAGCTATGAGCGTTTGACGACGATCCTCCAACGACGCGGGGAATTCAATTTCCTCCTGACAACTGATCTGCTCGCCGTTAGCGATCGTTGATGGTTTCCCGACAGTCTTCTGACGGAAAAACCCAAGTTTTGTTGCCAGTAAAATGCCTTCCGGACCCACAAAAGTATGAGTTGACCCATTGTCAACCATAGCCGGAAACACATGACCTTCGACGTCTAAAAGCACAGCCAAGACAGTACGACGACGCTCTTCAGGTAACGGTCCGCACGCATATGTCGGAACGCTCACCCCCATCTCGGGAACAGTCAGGGAAACCACGGAAGCTGGAGGAGTCGCCCTACCCTCTACGGGTGACTCCCGATCCCGTTTCCCGAGCAATCATGCGCTGTGTGGGCAGTGACATCTCTCTTGCCACACCGAAAGCAGTAAATCCGCTTCGGCTGGCCGCATCCTCTGGCAAAATGGCCTTTAGCGTCGCAATTCCAACACGTGGGTTCCCAGGCCGGCAAATCGCTCTTACGATTCGAGTGGTCCTGAGACGATGTAGACTGAGGTATCGACGATCGTGGGGGAGTGCGCGGAGCAGTCCTCGGAGAAGCTTGTCCGGAAACGCGCGGCGAAACAGGTGACTTATCTCGAGGGTACGGTCGCGACGGAGAATTCCCGGAATTCGCTCGAAGTGATGAGTCTGCTCGCGTACGTTTGTCCACTTCATACGGTTCGTCTAAAATTGCAAACGAAACTCTCGGCGTTCGAGACGGTCGCGACACAGGATGGTACGCTAGTCCCGGATACAGCGATCGCTCCGGCGGCGGCGGCTCCTGGTAATAATCAACCGAATTGAAGTTTTTCTCAAGGCAAACGGCGCGGTACTCAAGATCATCCAACGTTCGCACGTCTGGCTTAACAATCGCGACTTTATATTTCGGTAAGAGGTTACGATGCGCGTAGGCTAGTTGTTCCGATTCCGTTAATGCCGGGATCACTCTCGCGAACAACGTTCTCATACACGTGAGATAGTCCGCGACCGATTCTCTTCCACCTTGCGTACGTCTAAAGATCTCTTCGCGAATGGAAATCTGCAAGTCAGGGTCACAAAATCTACGCCGGAAAGCTGCAATACAATCCGACCAACTCACCCATTTACGACGCTCATTCCGGTACCATGTTAACGCGGGACCGGATAAAAAGAAAGGTAAACAGTTCATAAGATCTGCGTCCGCTACGGGCATTAAAGCACGACCTTCCTCAACACGAATCAAAAAATCTTCCGCGTCTTCCCCTCTCGCTCCCGCAAACCTCAAATTCCATTTCCGCATGATGTCATACGCGGCGACTGATGTGACCCGCTGCGAGAGGCCTGTACGAGTCCGCAGCGGAGAAGCCAGAGGTCGCGCAGTTCCCGGAAACAAAGGGGACGAACGACCAGTGGGAGCACTGGGAAATTGCCCGCAGATGAAGACGGCGCAGCCAGCAGACGACGATACGACGGATTCAGCACCTGGAAATACAAGCGGTGCCGATGGCACCGAAGCTCTTGGCGTCGCGGTTCCCAGTGGCGCTAAACCTGGCGCGTTCCCTGGACCACGATTTGCCACCGTACTTCTTTGCTCGATTTGAGGACAACGTAAATCCAATGGTTGATTAGAAGTGGGATAATTTTCCCGGACCGGATTCGCCATTTCTGACGAATCGTCAGTAGGAAGGCCCGGCCCTGAGGACTGCTGGGAACTGTAACCCGTATCACCTCTCGACTGATTCGATGTGACGGCGGGATGCGTTTGTACGTGCGATGTTCCGGGATTCGCACGATTATCGACATGTGGGACGCTGTGAGACCCTCGAAAAATATCCGAAGTCGAATTGGGATCACCGAACATTGTTTGGTTAACGTCAATATGTGCCGGGACGCCTTGATAAATGCGACGTAATTGGTCGGCTAGCACGCTACGCGGACCGTCCATCGTAATCCCGTATCGTTCCAACTCCACCCGCAATTGCTCGTAAGATAAGTCCGCGACCGCGACCGAAAAATGCGAAAATGTAAGCATTCTGTCGACACGCAACCTCACGGGTCACCCAAAAATAGAAAAACGACCCGATAAATAAACAATATACAAATAAATTTAAAACGACTCCCCGTGGAAAAAAAAATATCCCGGGAGACCCTCCAACAATGCAGATATCGTCACCGGTAATGGCAGCAACAAAATTGCGCGCTACGGCGAGATTATTTAAAAAAAAAACGCACAAATTATAAATAATTCCTTAATACTAGAGCATGTCAGAGAACAAAAACAATAAGTAAAACAAATACAGAAATAAATATCTTCACCTCACACAAATATAATCAAAATAATTCATACAATATATTCGCAACACAATAAACACAAAAAAAAAGTCGATTAAGTCGCGCCACGCGAAGCTCGTAACTCGCTCGCAACACAGTTCCTCAACTTTTACTTCTTCCCCGATCTCCCGGGTATTTTCAGAACAGACCAGCTAATTCAGGTGCTTTCAATTTCCAGAATCCGACTTTGTCAGATGAATTCAAATTCCCAAGGTCCACTTTCATTAATCGTTGTCAAAATTTTATTTAAACCCGGAAAGTCAACGAAAATTTCAAATACCATAGTCAACACTTCAAACCAAAAATGTCAATAAATACGACTAATCGAGTCCATAAAAAAAAATTTTAAAACCAAAGACTTAGTCAAACATTTAAACAACAGTCAAAAATTAAAATTGTCCCAGGAAGTCAATATTTTTAAGTAAAATCTGGGTCAAAAAGGATTTTCGAAAGAAAAAAAAAGAAAAAAATCAAAGTTAAAAGGTCTCTCGATTGGCAGCGCGACACAAAAAAAAACTAAAGTCAAGAATTAAAACCGAAATATCCAACTCGGAATCGATAATCTTTCAACAAATAAGAGAGTCCAGAAATCAAAATGAAAACAAAACTGCTGATTCCCACCTTTCGAGAGCAATAAAAAAAAAGTCAACAGTTAAAATTTATTAAAAGATCACAACTTAAACTTTTTCCGGGAAGTTACGGTTGTCCAACGAAATTGTAGTCAGGTAATAAAAAAAAAGTCAAAAGTCCAAGGAGAAAAAAAAGTTTCCCGAAAAAGAAGTTCAGAATTCCAATACGTCAAAAAGTCATCTTATCCGAACAGTCCGTCTAAAAATAATAATGTCGATGATAAATAAAAAAAACCAACGCTTAACAGTTTTCCGCAATGACTCGATGAAATTAAAAAAAAAAAAAAAAATGGAAGGTAGATCAAATTTAAATGAAAAGAATTTCAAAAGTCCGAACAAAAAAATAATAAACGAGTCGTCACCCAATAAATAACTAAATATCCAAACAAACAAAAGTCAAACGTTAATAATAATAACTGAAGCACTCACAAACAACCCCAGTATAATAATTTTTAAATAATTTTCCCCTCCTAAACCACCTGTCACTTCAAACGCCTCAAGTGAGCACGCGTGACGTCACCCTGTATCACTTCGCCCCGATCTCCCAGAAACTCAATTCCCCGGGGACCTGTCAGATATATTTGACGAAATAATATTTCGTGCTAAAAGAATTCCTGTGTTAAACTGTAACGAGTCTTAAACTGAGCCGAATCACGAACTCTCGCTAGGCAGCGACGACCCAAACAACAACAAAAATGTAAACACTGGCCGCGCGGTCTACCCGTCGTACGCGAGCTACCGGTCTCTACGCGCAAGCCACGAAAAATACTTCGATTATTTCCGAACGAATTCTATCCATTCCAATTCTTCCTAACACGCCCACCAAAAAAAAATATTTGATTACTCAGCTAATTATCAATTTTATTCGGATTGCAATTTTGAAATTTTATGCCGAAAAATGAATAATGAAAATTTTGAAAAATTTCTGAAATTAAAAAAAAACTAATGTGAGACGAAAGTTCCGAGATCGATGTTTTATCCCCCACGTTGGGCGCCACTTTTGTAACGCCAATTATCACGAGCCTTACCTTGTCGCCACAAAACTTCTCCTCGGCAGTTTATTTTACTGATAAGGGCGCCAGCCACGCTTATAGCGCGACACTGCCGGGAAAAAAGATCGAACAATTAAGAGAAGCTGGATGTTGTCCGGTTAGCTACAGTCTTGGCTTCTGGTAGAGGGGCGGTTCGGGAATCTCGGAATTTGCATACTCACGTGCTCGTTTTGAACTCAAATAAATCCCATCACAAACGCCAAATTTCAACAATAATAATACCGGTCTTTATTCTTCCAAAATCACACTAATGGTTCCCGGAAATCAGCTGTGCGTAATTCTAATTTCACACCAAAATCACCCTGCTAAAATCGCGGACAGCTACTCAGTTCACTGTCCGGGATTTCCTATTCGCACGACACCGAAAATAATACAATAAAAAAACGCAATTTAACCGCGCACACGAACTAAATTCTCAGTGACCGGGAAAAACTCCCGCGCAAGCCTACCTACTATCTTATCACACAATTCCGCGAGACTTTACGCGATTACTACGCGACCAAATGGAAATCCGACAAATCACGAACCAATTACAACAATAAATACCCGAACAAATGACCACAACGCACGACTGCAACACACGCCGGCAGTCCAGGGATGCTATCGCGGGCCCGACACGTGTTCTCTCCTCAGCTAATATTTATTACCGGGGATTAATTTTATTCCCCAACTTTCTAGTGACTCTATACTATTTTCCACTGCGAATACATTTTTATAAAACGAACATCTCGCGAACCGAACTGAGGCCCGAGTTACCGAACACGCGGCACACACGCGAAAACAACCGATACGAACAATCGAGCCCGCTTCCCGTCACGACGGCTGCAGCCAAAGCTACGCTCACCCTCTCCAGGGATACTCGCACTCGATTTTCCGTATTCTTAACACTAGGATTGCTCGTCCACGCACTTTTCCCTCAGGCTACACTCGGCAATCCCTGAGAACTATGGAAATCGCGCACCGGCGGCACTTTCCACACAAAAACTGAGGCACATGGCCGTGGTCTGTAACAATTCTGTCCCACGACTTCCGACTTTCCTCTACCTACGCGGGCTACCGACGCGGTCACTTTTTCCAAATCACCGAACAAAATAGACGCGTTCCCGGAAAATTACGCGACTCTAATAAGACGGAAGAATCCTACCTTGCATCCTGGGACTTCCAAATCTTTCCCTTGCCGTAATCCCGGGTATCTCGCTCGAACTCGTTCCCCGCGACAAGTGCACCCTCTCTCCAGCACGTACGACGAAACAATGCCTAGGGCTTTTCGGCAATCTATCACGACGCCGGCCGGCTTCCTCTCCTACTTTTCCCCACTTACGCAAATTTCTTCCGAATTACTGGCCACTACTACCGCCTAGCGTGAGAACTACGTTCCCACGGGGACTCGCATACGCTCGCGCTCGATTTAAAAATGTTTTACTATATTCTTTCTTCTATATTCAGCGTCCCAGCCATCGGATCACGCAGCGTGATGGCTTAAAATTTAGCGGGGAAAAAGCGGAATAACATGAGAGCTTATTTTCTAGTCAAATATTGCATGCATCGGTTCCGGCAATCGAAAAAGCAAAACTGTCGCTATCGCTCGATGTATTTGCTGTGCGACGGCGATGTAGCCGATCGGCTGCTCTGCTCTCGCTCGGTGTTCGACTCTCGTGCGGTTCCTGGGAAGCGAAAATGCCCAAGCGTAGCACATGCATCGGCATATTGGAAGATGCAGCAAGAATCTCCGTCTCGTAGCGTCATTACATAAAAAAAATAAAGAAAAATCCTAAAATTAATACTACGAAAACATATGAATTCTTTTAACGCCTTGTGGAATCGCCTGAGGGAAGTTCCGTGTCGAGAGAGGCGGCAACCAGTCACGGGAAAAAGGCGGCATATACGAGCCTGATTGTAACGCACCCAAAAATGAGCGTTACAGTGGATATAAATTAATATAAAACATTAAACTCATTCTTGTTAAATTAATTAAAAAATTGGTGTTAATAAATAAATTCAATTTATTAATTGTCATAAATAAATCGTACTCTACTGAAACGTGGATACGACATTCCTAACCTACCGAGAGGTGGACTACTCACTGTATATTCTACTGTAACGTGGATATAAATTGATAAAACTCATTAATCTCATTCAGTGTTTTACTGCCACATACACGCATTAGTTTCCTGCCCCCCTCTAATCTTCTACCGCAATGTGGAATACTAATCACAACCTCTTCCCTAGATGCCAAAATACAGAAACCTTGCCTATCTCCGACGACTCCAACGACGAGCCCAATCCCGTCTTCCCGGACAGGAGGTCCTGATCGCCCGTCACAACCATCCTGATCCCAGACAGGGGAAAATAGAACCACCAGCCGTTCCTCTGCTTCCAAGTGTGGCTCCAGAATTCCTACAACGAGAATGGGGCCTCGTCCAAATTGACCTTCCACCCCGACCACCACGACGCAACAAATATCCGACCAATCACCCCCTAACCACACAAATCACCCCAATCATACAAAACCACACACTTCAAAACCCAGACAACATTCTCACTCACACAAAACTTCAACCTACACTCACTCTACCAAACAATACACCAAATCGGGAATTATATTCCGGGGCGTCTCCTCTGCGAGATAAGGAAGAGTTCGAAGAACTCTATTCCCGCCTCGAACGCGAAATCGAACTAATTCCCTCGCATATTACTTTTTCTCCCTACAACCCCGAAGCTTCAAGATCAACCGTACACGAGCTCTCAAAGAAAAAGGAACGCCTCCTCAATGAACTGTTTTGACCACTTCTCCCTCTTTATAAATAAAATAAATAACATATTATAAAACCCATAAAAACGTGTCCAATTGATTTGTGACATATTATTCGGAAATTTTCTGCTGTCGAAATAATTTTGCGAATTTCCGAATATCTTATTTTTCGGAAATTCCACGATCCCGATTAAAATTTACGAATATTTTATTTTTCGAAAATTTTCTGTTCTCGAAAGAATTTTGTAAATTTTCGAATATTTTATTTTTCGAAAATTTACTGTTCACGAAATACTTTTGCGAATTTTCGAATATTTTATTTTTCGGAAATTCCACGATCCCGATTAAAATTTTCGAATATTTTATTTTTCGAAAATGTTCTCGAAATAATTTTGCGAATTTTCGAATATTTTATTTTTCGAAAATTTTCTGTTCCCGAATGAATTTTGTGACTTTTCGAATATTTTATTTTTCGGAAATTCCACGATCCCGATTAAAATTTTCGAAAATTTTATTATTCGAAAATGTTCTGTTCTTGAAATAATTTTGTGAATTTTCGAATGTTTGACTTTTCGAAAATTCTCGTTCTCGCTCAACTTGGGAATTTTCGAATATTTTATTTTTCGAAAATTCCTGTTCCCGATTAACTGGTGAATTTCCGAATATTTTATTTTTCGGAAATTCTCGGTCTCTATTAACTTATGAATTTTAGAAAATTTTATTTTCGCAAGTTCTGGCTCGGAATAATTCGGAAAATTGATTGTATTTTATTTTATTTATTATTTATTTTTTTTATTTCTTTCTTTTTCTCCTTTCTCTTTTCTCAGAAATTCCTCGATCCCGGATGGAATATTGGAGAAACTTCGAATATTTTATTTTCGAAGTTTCTCGATCCCGAATTGATTTTGTGAAATTCCGAATATTTTAATTTTCGGATATTTCTGGCACCCGACTTCCCTCCCCGCGACGCTCATGAAGCGGTCACGAGCGAGCGACGATACCGTTAATCCCTCTATTGTCTCGGCTTCGGCAGTTACAATAATCGATCTCGATTTTCGACAAACAATTTTTTTGTTTGGATCACGGAAATATAATAGCACCTGCCATAGCCCTTGCGATCTCGATAACCGAAATTGGCGATTTCAAGAAGACTTCGTCTTGGACCTTCGCCGTGAACGGTCGAAGCAGTCCCGATACGATTTCGCTGCGATCTCGATTGTGAAATACTTTTCACGTGTTCCCGTATACTTTGTTCTCGAGATAAATTATCAGAATTTTATATTTATTTCGCAGAGTTAACTCAGCGATTAAATTTTCATTCTTTTAATTTTGATTTCGGAATTGATTTTCAATTTTTATGGAATTTTTGACTTTGGAATCTCTTCTTCCTCTCGATTGGAATTGAGTTCTCGATTTAGTTTAACATAACTGGTCTCGAACTATCTTTCGTTCTCGATAGGAAAATTGTTTCCGACTTACCTTGTTCTCAATTGATTTGGCAATTAATTTTTTTAAATTATTGCCGTTCTCGATTAATTCACGATTCCGAATCGCCTCAGTTCTCGAAATACCGAAAAGGATTTTTTTTAAATTTCTTCTCTATTTTATTAATTTTTTTTTTTGGTGTTCTCTTGTCATTGGTTTTCGCGGGTTGCGGTTCGAAGAATTTTGGGCCTGGCGATCTTGCAGGGATACGTCGGATTCCCTGCTCGCCGAGGGTACCAACTCCTAGACTTCCCGATGTGCTCTCGATTTTGGAGATTTATTCTCCATAAGCTAACGTGAATACTAGGGTGTGTCGAATTTTTTTTTTTTTTTTTTTCATATTGTATGGTCTCAAACAATTGTTTGTGCCTTTAAACAACTCGTCTGAAAATTTGAGCACGATAAAAAAAATTTTAGAGGTGGCTCAAACGATGTATCGATTTCTCATTTAATTAACACGTAAATGAATACGGCTCTTAATAAATTCATGTCCCCAACTTACGGATACGATATATTGGAGTTTGTATATTTTTTTCGTCATCTTCATATCATTCGGAAGTGAAAAAGTGCTTACAAATTTTTCGTTTAGATCAATAGTTTTCAAGTCATGATTTTTGTAAGGCGCGAGATATTCATTTCGCCTAAATTCGAGAAATTCGGGCAAGAATTGCAAACACTTCCCGATGTAAAAAAAATTTGAAAAAATTCATACTTATTATAGGCACTCAAAAGACTAATTTCGCATAATAATAATTTCAAAATGTTATTAACAAATTGTTAAAAAGAAAATTGTTCATCAAAATATGCGGTGACTCAACTTTTTTTTGTATGAAAAAGATTCGTTCATTTTTCGGAATACATATGAATTTTTTCAGATTTTTATCTTTATTTTGATTTTTCTTGTCATTTACATGGAAAAATGTGCAAAAATAAAAATAAAGACAAAAATCTGAAAAAATTCATACGTATTCCGAAAAATGAACGAATTATTTTCATAAAAAAAAAAGCTGAGTTACCGCATATTTCGATGAACAATTTTCTTTTTAACAATTTGTTAATAATCTTTTCAATGCCATACCAAAATATTATTAACAAATTGTTAAAAAGAAAATTGTTCATCGAAATATGCGGTAACTCAGATTTTTTTTTATGAAAATAATTCGTTCATTTTCACGCGTCGTTTTTCACTTTGTTTGTCGAGAATAGCCGAGAAAAAGCAGGTAAGCTAAAACCACGAGACATATAATCAAGAAACATAATGCAATATTCTCCGCACACAGGTGTTCGATGAGGAACTGGTGACACCTGTTACAGGTAGTTCGTCTATACCCATCTGGTTGGCGGCCGGGTGATTGGTATCAGTTGAGATCTCGCTGTGAAGGGATTTTCTCACGTTGTCGAGTGGTCGATGTTTCTTAGGCGTTGCGCCAACGGGTTCCGAATAAATGGGATTCGTTGAGTCCAAAAGTTGTGTTTGAAGAAAACGTTTAATTTTTCCCACGTTATTTAATGCGCATTTTGCGGAATCTTCCCTCGCAACGCCGTGATAAATACACCATGTGTCGTGGGGTGGCATATTTTTGAAGGTGGGTCCTTCGTATTCCTCTAGATTTACAATGTCGCGACCCAGTACATCACGTAGTATTTCCGCTTTTTGTGCACCACGTGTGTATATACGAAGCGCGTAACGACACATGACTCTTAGGTTAGCGTATACTTTTGACAATGGTGTAGCACCGTCAACCCACTCGATACCATGATGAAAGCACGTTAGTTGATTATTGCTTCCACGAATTTCTTTGGGTAAACTGCCAAACTCGTAAGGTGCTTCGATCACCCAGTGACCAATATTATCACCTTGTAGTGTTGTCACGGCAACTTCCTTAGGTAGGAACTCGCCTTGTTTTCCGTATAGGCCTTGAATATCTACTATAGCGTCCATGCTCAAGGTTTGAGATAAACTGTTGTAGAATATGGTTAGACGGTGGGGTTTAAATACTGTTCAGAGCGTTAGCGCCCTCTCCGCGTAGCATATGTGATGCGTTGTTTTTATAGAGTGGGTGGTGGGGATAGAGTTGCAGTAGTTTGACGTTCAGGCGCTAAAATCGGTTATAACCTGACGAGCCGAGTCGATCTCGATGACATTATCGTATTCGGCATAAACGATGCAATTTATTGTAGAGCTGAGAGCTTTGGCGAAGCGTACTTCTATTCGCACACTACCGTGTCTCACGAGATTCCAGTGTGTATAGCAATCTGCTGATAAATCGGGCGTTGTGTCAAAGGCAAAAAGACAATAGCCTTTAGCATATGCCTCGCGTGAAATATCGATTCCGTCGTTTTGAAAGTGTATACCTGTACCGGAGAAGAGTGTATGGTAGCTCTGAACCCACGTTTCGTTACCGCCAAACTCAGGTTGAAGGGGTTTTCCAGGTATCTGTTGGCCGTCCACGTAGAGCGAAAGGAAGTTTATTGAGTGATGTTGGAAATTGAAGGGATTCAGCGTTTTGTCACCGTTGAAGGCCTTGTTATATACAAAATCGAGTATTATGCGTTTCGGTAATTGTCCAAGAATAACATTATCCAGTGTATCACCGATTATTCCACTATGCATAGTGAAGGATTTCACTTCTACGCGTGTTATGGGGTACTTTGCTGTAGTTTTAGCTAGAGTTTTAGCATGTGCTATCAGTACACCAGTACTAATTTTTGCTCGTCGCACAAGTAGAGTCACATCGTTAATTTTCACTTTATGCGAGAGTCCTTGTATTGGTGCCTCCATAAGACAAAAGTCGTCTTTTGAGCGTACGAGTCGTAGGCGTACTTCTACACCGTTTATCAAAAATTTATCCTGGTTAAATACATCGCAATGTAGATGTCCAAGCATATCCAGGGTTTTTCCGCCTCTAATATACTTTGATCTTATCTCTTGGCCGGTATTAGTTGGGTTAGTTTTCGAGCCAGGCATTGTCTCAAATGTACCTGGGTCGTCGGCATACCATAAAGCGGTCGTGAGATGAGACGCTTTTGCAGCAGGGCCATAATTTAATAATGTTTCAATATACGCTCGATAAGCATAAGCATTATTGGGTGGTGCAACGAGTTTTTGATTAAAAAACACATCCACTTGATTAAAGAGGCTATGTAGAAAGTTATTAACAGGTGCTACTCTGTAGGCTGAATCGGCGCTGGCTAGCACTTTGAGTTTTACGCAGATCATTGTGTGTGCGAGATCTAGGTATTCCTCACCGTGGCCAGGTATGACAAATTCAATGGGTCCGTCGTCCGACAGTGAGGATACAGGCTTGTAGTGTACCCATTGCGATGCTTCTACAGATGTCTGTGTTGGCGGTATGGTGAATAAGTCTAGCTCCGACTTCATACACTCGCAAGAGTGTGAGTGTAAAAACGACATTTTTAAGTACTTCCGAAAATATCACTTATTGTCTGCTTCTTTTTCTTTGTGATTTTTCGTCTTTTCGTCACTTTGCCGGTCTTCGTCTTTTTTTTCTTCGATGCTGCGGTGGTGGTCCTCTTCTTTCCTCTTCTGCTCTTCTTCTTTGTTGTGGTGTGTCTTCGCGCAGCGGTACGCACAGGTGCACGACCCGTTAACGACTGCATACTCCGCGCGGTGACCGATGTATTATAACCCGATCCATTCATAAGTAGAGCGATTTGTTCGTTTGCCTTACGTTGTAGGTTTTCCCGTGATTCGGTTGCACGTCGTTTCAGTGATTCCTTGAATGGCATATGGTTACCACTCACGTCTTCGAGAACATGTAAGCCCGTACGTAGAGCTTCTTTTCCCACGGCTTTAGCTCCTTTTTTCAGCAATGGCAGTACACTTCGGAATAATCCACCGAGAAATCGACCAATACCGTGGCCCCGTTGATAAGGGGCACCCACAAAAACGTTACCAATACGTCCGCCACCGTCAATCTGGTTCTCGTAATAAGACGTGTAATGGACCACCATAATGGCGGATCTAAGCGATACGCTTAAAGTGAAGCGTAAGGGTTAACGTCCCGTACTCGAATGTGATCGGTTTGCCAAGATGGTCCCTTATATCTATCTCGATCGTGCGAAAGCAATTATTCAGTAATGGTATGTAATTTGGTGGTGAAAAATATTTCACTTGAGTCGAGCCGTATGTATAGTGCGAGGTGTTTAGATTAACTATACGTAACAGTGCGGCCTGAGTGTCACCCACTGTATAGGGTACACATAGATCGGGATAGACAAAGAGCTGTTCAGGTAGCGCTCGAGCGATGCAGGCGGGCATCTGTCCTTCTCGTTCCCGTCCCCGAATGAAATGCAGGTATGTTCCTTCGTCTGTTCTCCAGTCTCTTTCAGGGTTTAATTCAAAGCCTAATATACTACGAACTTTTTCACTAATTCGTAGTATATTGTTGGGTATTATAATTTGTGTTCCGCATTTTTCCGTCATCTTCTCGCCCTCAATGGCCGTGTAACCATTGGCCTTTTTGGCATTAATAAGCTGTATACCAGCTTCGCGCAAGTCCTGTAGATTATTGATTTTCGTTGTTAATTCCTCGTGACTTTTGTATACACCGTACGGGATATGAGCACTCTTGTGTTTTTCCTGGCCACACGGTGTCCATTGAATTTCCGTGTCGTCATGCTGTAAGTGTATGATTGTGCAGGGAATGTGGATTTCCGATAAACCCACAGCCCAATGTCCATCCAGATGTATTTCACGTGAAAGATGCGTGATGAAGTGTGTTGTCGTGTTGTCGGGAAAGTATTGCATGCTGCTGTTACTAGGCAGGACGAGAAAAAAATTTTCGTCGTTCATAATAGACGCGTTAGGATCTTAGGTGTTGAGAGCGTAGGCGTTAGACGCAGGTATCCACGAGTTAAATTTCGAAGGGTAGCCGACCCAGCTAATGAAAAGTTGCTTCTTAGCGCCACGTCCTTTTGTGCGTATGACACGGTCGATTTTAAAATCTTGATTCTGTGCCACACGTTTTTCGTGCACTGGTGTTATTTCTTCGGTGTAAAAAAAACCGTCAATTAATTCACCCTCGAGATCGTGTAGTTCGTAGACTTGTATTCCTTGGCGATTTGAAATTTTCGAAATTCTGAATATTTCTTCACTCCAATTACGCTCGTAACCCTTCTCGAAGGTGCCTTTTGTGCTACTAATCCTCACGTAATCGCCGCACTTGTATTTAACTAATGTAAAACGTCTTTTGTCGCGTTGTTTCATTGACGCATTTGTCATATTCTCCATTGCTATATTGGCATTGTCCAAAGTGAAGGCAGCCGGTTGCATTTTAATTGACGAATGTTTTGCATGATTGTACGCATTTACAAATTGTTGTAAAACATCGATGTATCGCCGAGTATTTTGATGTGTAAAATAACGCCACATTCTTTCTTTGAGTGTGCGATTAAAACGTTCGACGATCGCCGCTTTTATATCGGGATTGCGCGTAACCCTAAAGCGAATATCGATCTTTTGGAGAAATGTTTGTAGTTCTTTGCCGACAAATTCTTTTCCTTTATCGGTTTGTAGACAGGCAGGTAGGCGTCCCTCACTGCGCTCGAAAATCCGTTTAAAGGCCACTGTGACTTCGTGCACAGTTTTGTCTCGTAGCGGTTCGACCCATGCATACTTGCTTAAGACGTCGATGACCGTGAGTAGATAAGCGACATTATCATTTTGGCTTTTTAACGATCGTAAATCCACGAGATCGGCCTCCCAAACATCGTCTATGTTATTGACGTTGTAACGAAGTCGTGGAAAATGACGTCGCACCGGTTTATGAATGGTGTATGTATCTTGTTGGGTCAGCCAGTCATAAACATCGGCTGCTTTATTTTTATTATTATTGAGAAGACGTCTTGCATCAGCATAACCGGCCGGATGTGCAGGATCGTAATACACTTTTCCAAATTTCATTTTATTTCACTCGTCGCACATGCACACACACACACACACTTGGTATATTTACTTCACAGTGAAAGCCAATGTTCAAATCCTCGTGGTAATTCAATATTTTTTCTTGTTCTTCTCTGTCGTTTTTTGGGTTGTTGTAGAATAGCTTCAGTAGCAGCACGATCCTTTTTCTTTTTATTTTTTCTAGAGTTTCGTGTGGTTGATTGAGTGCCGGTCAATATAATCTCTTTATTACCCTCAGTAGTGTGTTTACGATCGTCAATGTCCTCGTCGTCGTCGTCGTCCTCCTGTAAATCAGTAGGGATTCCCTTTCGTTTACCGCCGATACTCTGTTCACCCATGGACCATAATTTTTCGTTTCCAATAAATTCACGTGGTATCGAGCCTGCGCGAAGGCTCTTGATAAACTGTCGCCGTCCGTTAGCTTGGAAGCCTTTTCTCGAGCGTATTGCATCATTAACGAGATCAAGAATATTCGAATTTGGTATAAGCATACCGTCTGTAGTCATACGTCCTTGTCGATCCCAAGTGATACGTTGCGACCCTAGCGGATCCGAGCAACCGTCATTTTGTGGTTGCTTTACGGTCACATACAAGTAACCGTCATTATGAGGTTCATTTCCAGTTGTTTTACCGTAAAACAACTATAATGTAACCGACAAAGCGACCGTTGTTTTGGAACAAAAAAGAACCCGATTGCAACTGCACTGCGACCAATGTTTTAACCAAAAACAAACTTTAAAGTAACGCAGAAGTAACCGACAGTTTGTTAAAAGTTGTTTTTCGGTTATTTGAAAGATCTTCATATAAGACCCGAAACGGAATATTGAGTTCATTACGGGTCACTTTACGGTTACCCGCCGGTCAGTAGGTTCCTTCTGGGTTATTCTGGAGTGATTTTTTGTTCCATAACGACCGGTCACTCTTCGGTTATTTTGCGGTTCTTCAGATCCGCTAGGGGACGCTGTTGGAGAATTTCGCAGATAGTCCACGAGTGCAATAGCTCTACGTTTGTGCATTTGTGGGACACTTTTTATAATCGAAGCCTCATTAAAATCTTAATTTTCACGGTGTTGCGTTGATTGTGACGAGGCAGAAGAAGAAGAAGATGCACCGGGTAACGTTGGATCTAGTGGACCATTTCGTGCTTCGACGAGAAATAAATATCGCTGTAGTACCTTGTAACGTGGTAAAATTTTCATGCTTCACGCAAGCTCCTCGCGATGCGACAACTCTCGACAGATCCGCAGGGCCTCGCAAGAACATAGAATGTTTTACTAATTCCCGCTTATTTTATTTTTTTTATTCATGTACGAGAGACGAGGGATTATCGACGAGCACTCTTCGATCTTTCTCCGCCGGATTCCCTAAAAACATCGAGACCAAGTACGCTTGCGAGGCGTTTATTAACGCTTACGAGATGTCATTCACTCCCGAAAATATCTGGGGAATCGCCGAGCACAGACGGTGCAATACCATCGCTGGATCGCATGTCTACGTCATCGCCTATTGCGCTGCGTTGCGATTTCCCGTTTTGGAATTCGCGCGCCAAAAGTGCCAACTATTGCGATAATTTAGGTTCCGAAAAATCAGGGTTGGCCGCCTGATTTTTCGCCGGCGAATTAATTAGAGTAGGGATGAGAAGTCTCGTGCTTCCGTGAGCGACGCTTCTCGAGGCTGTTCCGAGGAAACCGTTGTAGCGAGAGGAGCTGGTCACCGAGGATATTATTGAGAACAATTATTATCGAGGTAAGCCCCGTCTCTTGAATATTTCTATAGGAATAAATACGTGCGACGACGATACTTCGCGCGTGGTCGAGCCCGCGAGATATTTTGTTCGGAAGTTGGTATTGTTTGAGTCCCGCGTGGCTCTACGGCGAAGTCGTTGTTCTCGCGAGTGTATTAAATTAATTACAAACGATTATTACTGTCGAGAGTGTTATCCGGGACTAGCCATTTTCTATTTCTTTTTGTTACTTTCCCTCTTGTTTCGGGAATATTTTTGTGCGCGGGAACGATCGTGTTGTCCAGTGTGAGTGTGCTTCGCGTAAAACCTATTATTTGTAAGCAGTGGATCGAGCAGCTGCCTTTTTACGGGGAGAGTGTGCGTGCCGCAGAAACCGTTTAAATTTGATAATCGAGAGTGTGATAATCGTTCCTGCTGCGCGTTAAGTGTGTGTGTGAGAGAGAGAGAGAGAGAGCCGGAAACGCGTCGCTTAGTGAGTGTGAGAGAGAAGCGCGCGATCTATTTTCCCTCGCGTAGAATATCTTTTATAGAATAAAATTTCCCTCGTTATTCCCTCGTTTGCGGTGAGGATACTTGGGGTTCCTTATTTTATTGTTCATTTGAAAAGTCAGGTGGATCCAAGGAGCCATCCTGAAGGAATTCAGATCTTTATTTTTTGGTTTCACTGAATATAATTCCCTCTCTCTCGCTCGTGTGTGTTGCATGGTGTATAGCGTGTCTGTGCGAGTGTTGAGAGCCGCGGCGTACGGTAGCCCTCAAAGGTCATCAGGGCCTAGTACCTTACTTTGTGGGAGAATTAATTTTGTCTTTTCTTTTTATCGAATTAAAATAAAAAGTAGCTTATTATCTTGGGGAACTCCCTCGAAACGTTGTTCCATTATTGTTTTATTTCTGTCACGAGAAAAGCCTTAAGAATCCCGCCACTCTACATTTCTTGACGGCTGCGGCTAGTCCGGCAAAGCAGCTTGGTCCCCGAACATCGCGAGTTTTTCTCGGCGCGTAACATTTTTCGCGCCTGGCGCCCTGGGTAAAAATAAAGGGAAAAGCTCGGGACTTTAGCTTTGTAGTGCGTTTGGCATTTTTGGGGAAATTTACTCTACAACCTGTAGATACTGTTTCCATTTTTCCGCATCATCACGATACTTATTCGAGTGTAGAATATCTGTTAGTTCGGCATCGAGTCGTGATACAGCATCCCCCGGTGTTTGTACAGATTTTTGACCGACTGTCGACGTATGGGTTTCTCCATTGATGTTAATTCCACCGCCGATCAATGGTTCTTTCCATCGTCCAGCTTCCTCGGCCGGTACTAAAACCATTTTCTTTGCGTGTTCCATTGTCGATGTGTTTCGCGTTACGCCTGAATGTTAATTACTTCCTCCACCTTTGCTGCCAAACACTCTACTAAACAGTGTTGATATAATCGGCGCCAATAAAAGTGGTAAAAATGCTCCACATCCTTGCTGCATCATAAACCGTTTTTTCGCTCTCCAATTGTATTTTCGTCTTTTGCGTTCAGCGGCGCCACCGTTGCATCGTTTACCACCGCCGTTCTGTCTCTGCTTAGACCGTGCGCTCGGCACGAGTTGCCGTAACACTTTTTTATATTTTCTCAAACGATGTTTAACGTCCGATTTTATTTTCACCATTCCCCGTAAAACATTTAGTGCGCATTCGCATATACATCTGACTAACGGCTCATCGGCAGTGCGTAGCAGAGCTCTTTGTTGCTCTTTATTAGCGTGACAGAGAGCGTTGAGTAGAGCGGCTTCACGTTTACCGATCGGCGATCGTGTAGACACCTCTAGACGCTTTGACGTTGTCTTCTTTACCGTCATATTTTCTTACGTGATTGTCTACGATGTTTACACAAGACGCACACTTTCACTACTGATGCGCTAGTTGTCACTACATTAGATTAAATACGCATGTATGTGTGTGTGTATCCATTACCGAAATCCTCGTTTATTTTTCGGCACATATACATGCATTTGTGGATCGTCGGGAAATATAGATGTACGACAACGACAAATATCGGGTGTGGATTGCTTCAGATCCAAGAGTAAATATCCATGTGGTTGTGCTGTAGCATCGTGATAGGCTTCTGCCAAGAAACGCGGATCTTCGGGATATACTTGCCTCGCCAGATGCTGTATTTGTGCTCGATCTCGTGGATTTTTAAATATTACAATATAATTAGCGTTTAACGAAATATCACGCTGTCCGTGGCCCTGATGAAAGATATTTTGTGTTATAAAAATAACACTAATATTTTTATGGTGACTACCTTTTGTGAAGAGATCTACTATTGTATTATTCGACGATTCACGCATTAGATCGTCAATAATAATTAATTTTTTCAACTTATTGTCGCTTGAATAGTCCTCAGGTTGTGGTAATCCTTCGTGAAATTCGATTTTAGCAATATGCGTTGCTGACGATGTATTTTCTTGAAGAGAATTTTTCAGTAAATTCACCGTATCGTGATCGAGATTATCACCATGATAGAAAATAATCCGTTCGAAGATGGCGTCGCCCATGGCCGAGAGATTACGTAAGAATCGTCGTACAAATACTGTTTTACCGCATCCCGTTGGACCACAGATTAACGATGTCCACGGATGCTTCCAACGCACGTCCATATCGCACGATCTCGGTGTATTAAAAACTTTGCGAATTCATAAAAATTTAACGCGTGTCTCTATATATTTCGTTTGCTTTCTTGCACGCACTCGCGAAGAACTACTATTTTCTGATGTCGGCACAATCAAATATGTGTACGTCTATGTGTGTATGTGTCAAGAAGCTTATACACTGTGGCCTCGATCGCTCGCTCAATCAGCTTATGCGCGAGTGAACGTGGCGATTAGCTTTTATACTGGCACATGCGCCGCCCTACTCAAGCTTGTAAGGCGCATGTGCTAATGCTTATTATTATATTGGACTTACAATTAATCTTACAATTATATTAAATAAATTTGACACAGGAATGCAAAAATATTTTTGAATTTTTTTTTTTTTATCGAGTAATCAACATAAAGCCATGAGTATAAAGGAGAGAAAATGTTGGTAGAAGGGAAAAAGTCTTTTTTTATTTATTAACATTAATTTACAACAATAAAAAACACACAATTTATAATGATTATTCGTACACACACACACACACAAACGACAATTTTTATTTCTAACGTGTATATATAAATTTATAATTATCTTATATATATATATATATATATATATATGGAAAAACAATGAATAATTAACGATTTTTTGTAGCGCATATACATATTTATCAATTGTTACTAGACATATAAATTCATATATATATATATAAAGGTCGTATAAAAATATTTTTACATTTCTTACAGTATATCGACAGGGTTTTTACAATTAGCTTAAAGAATAGTTATTATCTAAATAAGACTACAACGATGACGAGAATAACGAAAATGACGAAAATTTATTTTTCATTTATTCGACGCGTCTTTGAAGCCAAACGGTAGCGACAATTTGTGTGAGACGTGACGCCGTTTTTGACAAACAACACGACACGTTTTTTTCATGTTGCGTGTCACTACCTCGTGAAGGGCTGTTCGCTGAATTGGCGAAAAGTCAAGTTCGATTGATTTACCATTTTGGTCTGGTAAATCGGCCTCAATCATTTCGCGTATTGACTCGAAATTGACTTTTCGCGAATTCCCGTAATTTAAACTCAAACCCTTCACTTCGCACTCAGTCTTAACGATCTCGTGGGGCCTCGCGCTGTTAACCACCTGGTAGCCATAAAACTTTGGGCCACCAGAGACAAACGACTTTATATAGTCGGTAGGCTCCTTTAGCTCATTCGTCATGTCACCAAGGAGGTTACCAAGCGGAGGTTCCCATTCACCCTGTTGGCCCGTACTGACATAGATGACCGAGTCAGTGTCGTAGTATAGTACGCGCCTACCTAGCCGTTCGAGGTAGCTATATAGCTTTAACCGGGCCTGAGCTGTTGTGTACGCCGCGATTACGACACTTGTTTGTGCCGATGGTACCACAGCCTCATCGATACATGACCAATTGGCATAGAGGACATTGTCGTTGACGGGTAGCAACCGATGCACCTCTTTATCGTTGTCGCCGAGAAGCAGCAACAGTTGCTCGCGATTGTTAATTACCGTCGTTTGTGTCAGATTTGAGCGTTGGCCGAATTTTCCCCAAAATGAATTGAGGCAGAGTTTTGCAACGGCACGCATACCAGGATTTTTCTTAATTCTTGTTAGATCGAGTTTGATTCCCTCGGCACGCTCGTAGTTTTCAATATAGCGTGCCTTTGACTCTGCATCAATACACTCTGCGGGATAGCCACTCGCCTCTTGCTTAAACTTCAAAAAAGTATTTATATATTCAACAAAGAGACTACCCTCGCTCGTTACAGGATCGTACTGGGTCATCTCGTACTGCCAAATATTAAATACTTTTGTGATTTTATAACCCACCTCGATGGCTTTTCGAACCTCATCCGTCACCCAGGTACCTGTAAACGTACGCTTATTCGCATCGTCGTCGTGCGGACATGCAGTCTGTGTGCGCTCTTCAGCGCACGTGCGGCACAGTGCGAAAAGAAGCTTTTCATGCATACGCATAGGTAGCACTGGGTGGAAGAGATCACGAGGCGGTAATACTGTGCAACGGATCAGTCCGTTGACCGTTGTACCCACTGCGTCGTACGAACCATTCAACAACTCGTCGCACTCTGTACCTACATATATCGTCGGATGGCCCTTTGGGAAACGTCCCACCTTCGATATACACGGGTACAACGAGCAAATATCGATGTAATTGATTTTTTCGTTCGGTGCAGCATCGTACACCGTCACAGTATTACCCGTGCGGCCACCGTAAAAACCATCGCGGGGGTTTAAGCGCTCCGTCATCAAACGCGGATGATTGCGCAAGAGCTCGTTAATCGCCGGATTGATGCTACGTAGCTCTTGAAACTCACACTCCCACATGGTTTCCAGTTGATAACCATACGCTCGAATCTTTGCGTCGGATGCCAGAGTCCGTTCGTAACGATTCTCGTACGATTCGGCGTTGGCACACGACGGTAGCGTACGGTTATCAGGGAAACAACGGGGGCACCCGTGCCAATAGCAACCGTGAAATTGGAAGACGAATCTATCCTCTTCCAATTGCAGGTAGCCATCGACCACCAGTCCTTCGGTGAGTCTATATTCTCGAGCTCTACCCGAGTGCACGATCTCGTGACCTAAACACTGCTCGACCCATAATAACCACTCAATGGCCTGCCTTGAGTGTTGATCGGCTAGTCGGTACCCTCCGTAAGGTATAAGTCCTATACTTTGCGGTGCAAGAAAGTTACGTCTGTAAACTTTCGAGCAGGCCGATGCGATTGTTGCAGCCTCTGTGAACGGACAAACATTACCGGCCTCGAGAAATATTTTCCGAAACTCTCTACACGAACGCCTCAAAATATCGACATCAAGTGAGCAGTACTTCTCAATCTCAACTTGGAAGTCAAATACTTGACGCGACTCTATCTGTTGCGTGTACCAAGCGTAGAAAGCATTGCGCTCAGTGGGACTCATTGAGTCTGGCGAGTAGTACTCCGCAGCAGGTAGCTCGCCACGATAAGTTTGGTTGGCCAGTGTGTTAAAGAGATGCGGAAAATACCCCTTTGCCATTGAATGTTCGAAGCCGAAAGCCTCCGGAAGAGCGCTTAATCGCATATGAAAATAATTCATACTATCGATAAACACCGTTCGGCCGACACGCATAGATATTATTGAGTTTCCCGTGAGAATGAGTTCAGGCGTTCCGTGATCATTGCATCGCTCGACAATGTATCGTAAAATGAATTGCGCATCGAACGCCTTAGCATTGTGCGCTATACACACAATTTTACGAAAACCTCCTTCAGGTACCAAGTACTTGAAGTACTAGAAGTACTTGAAGTACTAAGTACTTTAAGTATTATGTACTTGATGAATTACCAAGTACTCGGTACTTCAAATACTTGGTACTTGAAGTACTCGGTACTTAAAGTACTTGGTACTTGAAGTACTTGGTACTTAAAGTACTTATCAAGTATTTCAAATATCAAAATTTTTTGTTATACGTTTTTTCATCGAGTAATTGAATAAAAACGTTTTTAATAAAAATTCTTACGATCACTTTTTTTTAATCATTTGTCTTTATTTCTGCTGTTCTTACATATCAAGAGACGCGGTAGCGACTCGACGCCAAGTTAAATTTGAGTGTATTCATCGGTGTATATCTATATACTGCTGATACTATACACGGCCTCGCGAAGATTGTGTATAAAATATGCCCAAGCGACTTTGCACGAAACGTATATTTACGGATTAGTAAAGCATGAACGATATTACGTTTATATTATAGATATGTAAACGTAACAATTTGTTAAATCGAGCCTCTTAAGATGACTATAGTGGTCGGAGTATAGGAGATAAAAAATGTTATTCTCAAAAAGGCTCCTGTCTTCATCCGATCTTCGACAGACTGAAGTCTATCAAGATTGTAAAAAATAGATTCAGAAGATTTAACCGAGGGCTTGTAAGCGTGAATGGCGCGAGACACAATAATCCCTAGTCTATAGATGGGGCATTCCACATTACACTTCCTACATTGTACTTCGAGTACATAAAAAAATGTCGGTACTTGATGTAACAAACAAGTACAATGTACTTTAAGTACCGCCCAGCTCTGCTTGATATCACATTCAAAAGAAGAGCAGGTATGGGACTGTAATTCGCTCATGACAGCAACGATGAAACTTAAACTAAAATAATATAGGTAAGTATTTCGGCAAATCATCGACAACTTGGCATTTCGAGAACATTCACTTTGATGATCCAACGATTTCGAGTTCTCGGTGACTCCAGAAGTTTCGAGACTGCTATGTATTGTAACGCGGCATTTCGCGTTACGGCGGTGTCGCTGCAGCTCTCCCTCTCCCTGGAGAGAAAATGCATCGAAGAGTGTCCAGCCAGCAAGCCTGCACGACGACGCCGTCGATAGAGGCGTGAAAATTCGGGCAAGTCTGCCGAGAGACGACCGAATCGAGCCGACCAGGGCCACTAATTTAAGAAAATGCACTGACTGCCTACTTATTTCGAGTCTTACATGTCCCCTCTGATGCGTCGAGATAACGTACACCACCGGCGAGGGAGAGCACCGATCACCAGCAACAGGGCAGCAGCAAGCCGCGGCCTAGGATCGCAACGCGAGAGTCCTGGACTTCCGCCACGACAACTAGCTCGCTCCGGAGAGACGACCATCGCCATCTCTCGTGACGCGAAGGGATGCGAATCCCTCCGCTCCGCGCGCCGCGCCGGCCCTAGCTTAGCGCCGCGTGATCGGCACGCGCCAAAAATCGCCACTTGTTGGCTGGACACGGAAGTAACACGTCGTGAAATAAGTAATAGTGTCGAAAAGTATCAGACGTAGTATATCGAAGGAAACCCGAACTTATTGGGATTAAAACGTTTTGGAAATATTCGAGGTGGGTCAGTGCCTGTATTAGTAACTGTTGAGGTGCTGTGTGCACCCCGGAATTGCATTTTTTTATTATCGGAAAACGGCCGTTAACCGTTGTTCGCAAGGAGAGACGCTTCCCGTCTCACCCCGTCACTAGCTCGTACGTAGAGTCGGCTCGATTCGAGTTCGTAGTTTGTCGTAGAATCCTTGCTCTTTGAGAATTCTTATTCGGGTACATAAGGCTCATTCTGGGCATTGGCTTCGAATTTTCTTGGGATTTATAATCCCTTATTATATGATTATCGTTCTCGCTCTGTATTATATTTCCTTTTTTTTGTTATATCGCCTCAGTTGTGCCGACGAGCACGGGTTCCCCTTCCGGGAACCAGACTTTTTGTGTGCCATTTTTTTCCTATTAAATTGTGTTGTTGTTTTGCTATACTGGTGATCTTTTATTCGCGGTTATTCGCGATACTCTCCCCTCTAACCCCCCACGACTCGTTCTATCGCTCTTAGCCGAGCATATTAGTGGTTTTCGATCGTCCTCTTGGCCCTTCAGGCATTAATAGAAGGGCCTGGCGCCCTAGTGCATTTTTGTGTATTTCAGGGTGCCGAATTTGTCAAGCGATTCTCCGGGATAATTTTCCCGAATTATCGCGGAATAAAGAATCGTGTTACAGTATATATCTTCAAACAAAAGCACACACACATAAACACACAACAAAATGTCTTCATTCAAACACTCATATACTTTGGACTTCTCGCTCTCGTTCGCCGAGACGATGAGCAACCAGTCAGTCTCCGTTATCGTGTTGAACTGAATGGTCTATTAAATGAAATATCGTTAGTTCCTCTACATTAAACTGTTTGACTTCTCTTTCTATATACGCTCCAAAATCCATCCTACAATTTCGCTATAACGCATGCAATCACCTCCGTCAAGTCAGCAGAGAAAAGTCTCGAAAATGGATTCACGATATATCAAAATTAAGTGCTCATTAGGTGCTAATTATGTGCCAAAATGATAATTTTTGTGGTCTTTTAATTTTTCCAAAAATCGAATTCGAAAATTCCTCTGCTAGCTTGACGTCAAGCTAGCAGAACTTGTTTAGGTTTACAAAATCGACCTGTTTCGTTATCTAGGAATTAAGTGCTTTTTATGTGCTTTCGAACCATATATAATACAACCGCAAATTGTGAGCGGAAATATATTTATATATATATTGTAACGCGGCATTTCGCGTTACGGCGGTGTCGCTGCAGCTCTCCCTCTCCCTTGAGAGAAAATGCATCGAAGAGTGTCCAGCCAGCAAGCCTGCACGACGACGCCGTCGTTAGAGGCGCGAAAATTCGAGCAAGTCTGCCGAGAGACGACCGAATCGAGCCGACCAGGGCCGCTAATTTAAGAAAATGCGCTTATTGCCTATTTATTTCGAGTCTTACATGTCCCCTCTGATGCGTCGAGATGACGTACATCACCGGCGAAGGAGAGCACCGATCACCAGCAACAGGGCAGCAGCAAGTCGCGGCCTAGGATCGCAACGCGAGAGTCCCGGACTTCCGCCACGACAACTAGCTCGCTCCGGAGAGACGACCATCGCCATCTCTTGTGACGCGAAGGGATGCGAATCCCTCCGCTCCGCGCGCCGCGCCGGCCCTAGCTTAGCGCCGCGTGATCGGCACGCGCCAAAAATCGCCACTTGTTGGCTGGAAACGGAAGTAACACGTCGTGGAATAAGTAATAGTGTCAAAAAGTATACGACGTAGTATACCGAAGGAAACCCGAACTTATTGGAATTATCAGTTTTGGGGATATTCGAGGTGGGTCAGTGCCTCTATTAAAAACTGTTGAGGTGCTGTGTGCACCCCGAAATTGTATTTTTTATTATCGGAAAACGGCCGTTAACCGTTGTTCGCAAGGTGAGACGCTTCCCGTCTCACCCCGTTACTAGCTCGTACGTAGAGTCGGCTCGATTCGATTTCGTAGTTCGTTCGTAGAATCCTTGTTCTTTTATATAATTCTTATTCTGTTATATAAGACTCATTCTGGTCATTTAATTCTGCTTCTTTTGGATATTTCTAATTCTTTATTATATAATTCTGATTCTTTTTGATCGTTCTAGTTCTTTTATATATTTCAATTTTTCTTTATATCGTATCAGTTGTGCCGACGAGCACGGGTTCCCCTTCCGGGAACCAGACTTCTTGTGTGAAATTTCTTTATTAAATTGTGTTGTTATTTTGCTATATTGGTGACATTTTATTCGCGGTTATTCGCGATACTCTCCCCTCTAACCCCCCACGACTCGTTCTATCGCTCTTAGCCGAGCATCTTAGTAGTTTTCGATCGTCCTCTTGGCCCTTCAGGCATTAATAGAAGGGCCTGGCGCCCTAGTGCACTTTTGTGTATTTCAGGGTGCCGAATTTGTCGAGCGATTCTCCGGGATAATTTTCCCGAATTATCGCGGAATAAAGAATCGTGTCACAATTTGGCGCCCAACGTGGGGCCCTAGAGGAGAGTCTCATCGGGAGAATAGCCGCGGAAGGATAGTAGAGTAGATCGTAATTCATAGGTGCGAGCGGTGTAGTTAAGATTCGCTGGGCTCGTAACGAGAGCGACGAGGACGCGGCTATAGCATAGGCCGCTCGCGCAAGCAGAGGCAAGCGTGAGCCGCTGACCGCTGGCGCGACTCAGAGCGCCTGGCCACGCGAACAATAACAAACAGCGAGTACTCGGGCGACGATTTAGACAGCATTTTTGGTTATCACGGGGAATGAAATATTCCTCGAAATAAAATTTTATTTCAGAAGCTATCTGTTGGGTGCTAGTGCACCCAGCCAAGTGCGAGAGTACGCGGGATACGAGCCTCGCTATACGGAAGGAGATATTATATCTCCCGCACGCAACCAAACGATAGTGAATTTCGTGTAGGAAAATTGAAACGATTTTTGTAAATCAAAATTGGTTGTTGGCAACTCCCTAGTATTTATGAAGATTGAAATTATTTTTGGATATTATAATTATTTTTCAAACTTAAAAATTATTTTTGCAGATTGAAAATTGTTTTTGGAAATGAAAATTATTGTTGAAAATTCAAAGTTATTTGGGGAGATAAAAATTATTTTTTTGAAGATTAAAAATTATTCTTTAAAATTAAAATTTGCTTTTGAAAAGTAAAAATTATTTTTGAAAACTCCTTTTTGCAACTTAATATTATTTTTGAAAATTAGAAACTATTTCCGAAATTAAAAATTATTTTCAAACTTAAACATTATTCTTGGAAAATTAAAAATTATTTCTGAAAATTAAAAATCATTTTTGCGAAGTAATATTATTTTTTGGGAAAATTAAAACTTGTATTTGGAAATTAAAAATTATTTTTGAAAATTAAAAATTATTTTTGAAAATTAAAAATTATTTTTGAAAATTAGAAATTATTTTTGAAAATTAAAAATTATTTTCGAATTTAAAAATTATCCTTGAAAATGAAAATCATTCTTGTGAAAATCCAAAAGTGATTGGGAAAGTTCCCATTCTTTTTGAATATTACAAATTAGCTCCGGGAAATCGCCAATTATATCTGGAAATTAAACGTTATTTCGGGAAATTAAAAGTGATGTCGGGAAGTGCAAACTAGTTTCGACGACTAAAAGGTGTTCGGGAAGAGTAAAGATATTTTTTTTGGAAATTAAAATTGTTTTTGCCAATTAACTTATTTGTGGGAAAAGTAAAATTACGTCGAAATCTAAAACTTATTTTCGAAATTTAGTATTATTTGTGAGAGTTTATTTTTTTTGAACATTGAAATTCTTTTGGGAAAAATAAAACTTCTTTTTGAGAATTGACTTTAATGTCATAAATTAAAATCCTGTCCTGAAATTAAAAATAGTTGGAAGATGGACATGATTTTGGTAGATTAACATTTTTTTTTGGAAATTAGAAGTGATTTTTTAGAACTATTTGAGAAGTAAAAGTGGTTTTTACAAATTCAAGTTATTTGTGGAAAACTAACAGCAGTTGAAAAATTATCTTTATCTTGGAGAACTAAACCCGTTTTTGCAGATTAAGATTATTTTGGACAATAAAAATTATGCTTGAAACGCAAAATCATTTTTGGAGCCTTAACCTTTTTCGAGAATTAAACGTTATTGACGACGCGTTCAATTATTTCTGATAAATTAACATTAATCGGGCCGATGAAAAATATTTTTTTTGGAACTTAGAATTTCGTTTGGGAACGACAATCCCCCTTTCGAAACATAACCTTATCTTCGAAAATTCAACCCGGGTTTGGTACCCTCAACATCGTTGGGGGAAATCGAGCATTGGTTTTGAAGAATCACCATTGTTTTTGACGACGAAACTGTTTTTGGAATTTGAAACTATTTGGGAAACTTCAAACTATCTTTGAAAGTTGAAACTATTTGTGGAACTTTAAACTATCTTTGAAATTTGAAACTATTTTTGAAAATTTAAACTGTTTTTGGGAATTTGAAACTTTTGTGAAACTTTAAACTGTCTTTGAAATTTGAAACTATTTTTGGAACTAGACACTATTTTCGAATCTTGAAACTATTGTTGGAATTGGAATCGTTGTAAGAATCTCCATGCGTCTTGGGGTGACCCTACGTTAGTCGGCCTTCCACGTTTGGAGAGTGAGATTTGTTTTTCGGAACGCTAACTTTCTGGATCGGCTACTTTTTGGACCTTTTAACTCTGGGGATTAATACTGTGTGGGAAACTTAATTTTTTGGGAATTCGTATCGTGGCTTTTGATAAATTTAACCTTTTGGGAATTATTTTGTTTGGAGAAATATAACTTTTTTTGGAGCCGGTATTTTTGTGGTAATTTAGTTTCTGGGATTGACATCTTTCGGTGGAAAAAAAAAATCTGAATTTCGGGGGACCTAATACGGTTGAGAACTTTAATCTTTCTGCAATTTGATTATTTGTTTTTTGACTTCACCTGCTATGACTCGTTCGCGAAAGCGCTCCTTCGGGTCGAAGGCAAATGGGCGAGAGGGGAACCCACCAAAACGGATTGCACAGACCAAGGTCCGCGACCACACCGCGATCTCTTCCCGGCACCGACCGGGGTATGCGCTGTTAGCGAGCCTGAGAAGACGCCACCCAAGGAAAAAAAGGACGACAAGAAGAAGAGTCGCACCCGCAAACCATCAAACTCGAAGACCCCGGCTACCGAGAAGCCGGAAGTGAAAAGCACTGCCCCCACGGGTGGAGGCAAAATTTCGGAAACACCCGTAGCCACATCCCCGCCAGAGGTCAAGTCAACAACCCCGCCGCAAACCTACGCAGCATGAAAAGAGGCCATGACGAATCGACCGGACCTCGAATGCTGGAACTGCGCGCAGAAAGGACATGGCGCGTTGGCATGCCCTCACCCTAGACAAGTGAGGTGCTTTAAGTGCCACACCCCGGGCTACACAGTAACTAATTGCCCCACCTGTTCGGAAAACGGGCCGGGGGGCTCCTTGGAGAAGTAATCAGGAATCCCCCCATAGTCTTTGGAAAACCGGGAGCGAGGGTGATTCGAAAGGATCCCCCCGCCCCCAGGATAGAGCGTGGGGCCAAGCCCCCCGCGCCTACTCCAAATACCCCGCCGCTGGCCGGGAGCTGCCCTCCGACAACATCGTCGGAGGTTCCGCCCCCGGCAGTGGTACATGAGGTAGATTCGGTATTGGAGACCCCTGGGCCTTCTGTAAGGAAGGGGGGGTGTCGTGAAGTAGTTTTGGAAAAACAATCTTCGACGAAGGACGATGACGCGCTTTCAGTGAGAAACGAGTCTCCTGGTGGAGAGACCTCCCTAAACGTGGTCCAGGGAATAACATTAGACACCCTGGCCCCCCAGCATACGTTAAAAATTTCGGAGGAGCCGGTCGAGACGTCGATCAGCTCCATTGCGTTGCTCGGGCAAGCGTCCAGGGAGGAAAACTCGGTCGAGGGGGCGGTAGCCACTCCCGAGTGCTTCCCACTGGTAGATTCCGCCGAGGACATTTTGGAAATCGGAAATTTGGAAAAAACGGCGTCGAGGGATGGACCCTCGGTGGTGGGGGCGTCAGCCCCTCCCGAGCGATCCACGGATTCCTCCGCCAATGAATCGGAACATATTGGGCAAAATAACTTGGGGCAACTGTCGTATGACACCGAAGAATTGCTAACCATGGGACGGGCGGACCACGGAGAGTCATCCCCATCGGAAACGTTGGTCACCGAAATAGATCGGATATCTTGTTACGTACCCGAACACCGGGGTCAGGATGACCGAGTATTCATCTCGGCCAGGGTAGGGAAACGGACTCTCCGGGCACTGGTGGACTGTGGATCAAATCGGACTTACTTGGATAGAACCGGCCTAGAAATAGTCGCACAACTCCACCAATCGATTAACCCGACGCCATGGGTTCGTGTCACCGTGGGAAACGGAGCGGTAGAGCCAATATCGGGGGAAGTCTCCCTCGATGTGAAAGTGGATGGGGCCATCCGAGCGATGCCCATTCGCATATTCGAGAAGCTCCCGCAACCTTGTATTTTGGGCATGGATTTTATCAAGGTTTTCGGCTTTAAAATGGACGGGCATAGCCAGACATGGGCCGTCGTGGGTAGCATAGAACGCCACCCCTTTTACGACCATGCGGCCCTAACCATGGTGGGCGACGAGTTACTGGGAATCGTAGACTTGGCCGACGAACAAAAACAACAACTAACTGAGTTTTTGCAGGAATATGTCGACCCAGTACCTGCCAAATTCGGTCTTACCAACCTCGCAGTCCACAAAATCGACGTCGAAGGCCACGAGCCGATCAAACAACGGTTTTATCCCACCACACCTATTCGGAAACGAGCTATGCGAGAGGAGGTCGATCGGATGTTGGCGGAGGGCATCATTGAGCACTCTACTAGCGGATGGTCCTCTCCAGTGGTCTTAATACCGAAACCCAAAGGAGAGTATCGGTTCTGCCTGGATTATAGGAAAGTCAACAGTGTCATGAAGAAAGATGCGTATCCGCTGCCATACATGGACGGTATCTTGGATCAGCTCCGGTCAGCCAGATACATTTCGACAATTGACTTAAGCCAAGCCTACCACCAGATCCCGATGGATCCCGCCAGTAAGGAGATAACGGCAAGGATGCCTTATGGACTGAGCAATGCTCCCGCCACCTTCCAGCGTTTGCTGGACTCCCTCATAACTTCGGAATTGGAACCGAATGTCTTCGCTTATCTGGACGATGTTATCGTGGTAACCGAGACATTCGAAGAACATTTGGATTGGCTCCGAAAAGTCCTCGACATCATCAAGGAGGCGGGGTTAGTGATTAACCCCGACAAGTGTGAATTCTGCGCGAGCGAAGTGCGGTATTTGGGCTTTAAAGTCAACCGGGACGGACTCCAAACCGATCCAGACAAGCTCAAGCCCATCCTAGAGTACCCGAGACCGCGGACAGTGAAGCAACTCCGCCGTTTCATAGGGATGACCTCTTGGTATAGACGGTTCATCCCTGAGTATGCGGAGATAGCCTCCCCGCTACACAAACTCACCAGCATAAGAGCTACTTGGGAGTGGGGCTCCGCCCAGGAAGAAGCGTTTGAAGCCCTCAACAAGGCTTTGGTCACGGCTCCGGTGCTAACGCACCCGGATTTCTCGGTGCCATTCATCCTCCACACCGATGCCAGCGATAGAGGACTCGGAGCGGTACTTCACCAGCTCCAAGACGGAGAAGAGCGCATCATAGCATGCGCAAGTCGGACTATGACAGGCCCAGAGACCCGCTACACCACTACCGAAAAAGAGTGTCTAGCAGTGGTCTGGGCCATCCAAAAATTTAGGCAGTATCTTGAGGGCTACCATTTCACGGTAGTTACCGATCACGCAAGTCTTACTTGGCTACAGAATCTTAAGGACCCCGCGGGTAGACTGGCGCGATGGGGGATGAAACTGCAGGCCTGGCAGTGCGACATCATCCACCGGAAAGGCACCGAACACAAGGTACCAGACGCCTTGTCAAGGATGTACGAAGACCAACCGACCTCGTACCAGTCAGAGCTTTGCGCCGTGGAAGATACCCTCGAGAAAACTTGGTACGAAGAAAGGGTAGAGGCTATTCGGAAGAACCCCCGCCGGTATGATGGATGGGCCTTCTCAGAAGGTCACCTATATTACTATCGGCCCAACATCTTCAAGGAAGCCGCCCTACCGGATTTGGACGCTTGGAAACTCGTAGTCCCGCCAGAAGACCAGGGACGAGTATTGAAGGAGGTTCACGATGACCCAACATCCGGTCATCCGGGAGTGGATCGCACATACCGCCGACTGGCCGTTCATTATTATTGGCCAGGCATGTATCGCGAAGTGAAGCACTACGTGGGACGATGCGAAACTTGCCTGCGCCACAAAGTGGAACACCAAGGACCAGCCGGCCTCATGGGCAAACGCTCCATAAGCCAACCGTGGGCGGTAGTAGCCGCCGACATCATTGGACCTCTCCCTCGTACTAAAGCGGGCTACGCGTACTTGTTAATCTTCGAAAATTAATTCTCGCGGTACATCGAGGTCGCCCCCTTGAAAAAGGCGGATGCGAAGTCGATAATCACCGCGTTTGAAGAATTAATCATTTATCGATGGGGCGCTCCGGAAGTGCTCCATACCGACAACGGGACCGAGTTTGTGAACAAGACCCTGAGGGAGTACGCAGAGACGTTCGGCATCTATCGGACCACCGTGCCACCCTACCACGCGCAAGCCGACCCAGTGGAGAGAGTGAATCGCACGTTTAAGACAATGATCACCTCCTACCTGGGCAAGGACCACAGTGAATGGGACAAGCATCTACACGAGCTCCAGTACGCGTACAACACGGCTCCGCACACGAGCCTCAACCACCTCAGTCCCATGTTCCTCAATAGTGGGAGGGAACCAAGACCTCCCAGCTTCATGCGAGGGGAGGTAGACCCCCCAGCCGAAATATCGAAGAACAGCCGAAAGACATGGGCTGAGCGGATGCAGCGAATTGTTGAACTCCGGGACCTCGTCACTCAACACATCGGTAAAGCCTCGGATCGTCAGGCCCACTACTACAACAAGGGCCGGCGAGATCTCCAGTATGTCGTCGGAGATATTGTGTTAAAAAAAATAGGATTCTATCATCAGCGGCACAGAACGTCGCCGCGAAACTCGCTCCGAAGTACGCGGGACCGTTCACCGTGACGAACGTCGTGTCTCCGGTAGTGGTCGAGCTAGTCGATCTCACCGGCAAGGCCGTGGGGCGCCATCACGTCGCCCACTTGCGACAATATACCCGTTAGGTCATTTCGTTCGTCGTAAGATTACCACTTATATCTAGTAGGATTAAGGCTAGGTTATTGCGTAATTTTTTGGAATCGTTCCTTTGGGACTTTTGGCTAGCCCACATTTTTTTTGTCCCCCCCCCTCTTATTTTATTTGGGATTTCTCCCGACTTACGGGACTCTAGGCCCTGGTACCGTTTTGTTTGATTTATGGATGAATGCGATAGGGACAGGCCTCTCGGTACAGAGAACACTACTAATCACGTGAGATTCCCCTTGACAGGAACCCACCATGGAGCCACCAGCCGAGGACGTCGAGGGGAGCAGGTCGGCCTCGCCCGCGACCACCTGGGCCTCGGCCGAACCGGGGGAGTCCACGGAGGAGGAATACCTCTCCGCCGTGGAACTCTCCCTGGAGGCACCCGAAGACCAGCCGCCGGGGGACGAAGACGCGTCCCACGCTGGACGACGCCCCGTGGCCGCCCTGAGGTCGGGGCATCCCGTCCCCGCTCCGAGGGTAAAACCGCCCTCGGCGCCCGCTCCGGAGCCGCCGCTCTGGCCGGCCCCGATCCCGTCCCGCGGGCGCGCGCGCCTGCGACCGGAGGAACGAGCCCCACCGCCACCACCCGGAGGCCGGGAGGAGCCCCATCCACGGGAGGGGCAAGGAGCCCCCCCGACCGCCACCTTTGCGCCGCCAGGTTGGCCGGTGACGTTGGCGCCGCGAGGACGCGCGCGCCTCCGGCCCGAAGCCGGACCGTCCCCGCCGACTCCAACTCCGGGGTATGTGGTGGAGCACCGCCAGCGGGGGGGACCAGTGGAGATCCCCCTCGGGTATACCCTCAAGGCCGACCGGTCCACCAAAAAGAGACCGGCCGGACAGAAGACCAGGAAGAGCCGGGGCCTCTTCCACGACGACGGGCTCGTCTGCGCCAACTGCTTCGCGGAAGGGCACCATTGGGACAGGTGTCCCAAGTCCCTCCGCCCCGATTTCTGCCGGGTCTGCCGCCGGCAGAATACGACGACCGTGGCGTGCCCGGACGGGCCCCACGTGCTCCGCCAGGGCCGACCTTAGTTTAGTTTTTTTGCATTGTATTCTTTCTTTCGTTTTGCTCTTTTGTTTTGTATTCTTTAAGTTTCACATTATTCTTTTGTACTTTTTTATTTTCGTTCTTACGTTTTCGAGTCTATTTTTTTATGTTATAGTTTTCGTTTCCTTGGGTGGGGGAGGCGACGGGTAGAAACTGTCCCCGCGCTCCCCTCCCCACTAGAGAGACCCCCGTTAGGGCTCTCCCCTAAAATAAAGTTAGGGCTCTCCCCTCAAATAAAGACGGTAAAATCGAAAGTGCTGTTGGGTTTATTTCCCTCTAAACCTCCTCCACCCGAGGGGTAACCTGGTAGAACTAAGGGGAACGGCATGAAAATTCTTTGGTTTTTTTTGGTCATAAGGTGATGGGTTAAAATGCTTATTGGAAGACTTATTGGCCTTGGTCTGGTCGATCGAGCGGGCTCTGCAGATGGCTAGATGGACAAAAGGAGGGGCAGGCACAGCACCTCCCACCACCTCGCACTGGGAGGGCGCGTTTAAGGAAGGGGGAGTTGTAACGCGGCATTTTGCGTTACGGCGGTGTCGCTGCAGCTCTCCCTCTCCCTTGAGAGAAAATGCATCGAAGAGTGTCCAGCTAGCAAACCTGCACGACGACGCCGTCGTTAGAGGCGCGAAAATTCGAGCAAGTCTGCCGAGAGACGACCGAATCGAGCCGACCAGGGCCGCTAATTTAAGAAAATGCGCTTATTTCCTATTTATTTCGAGTCTTACATGTCCCCTCTGATGCGTCGAGATGACGTACATCACCGGCGAAGGAGAGCATCGATCACCAGCAACAGGGCAGCAGCAAGTCGCGGCCTAGGATCGCAACGCGAGAGTCCCGGACTTCCGCCACGACAACTAGCTCGCTCCGGAGAGACGACCATCGCCATCTCTTGTGACGCGAAGGGATGCGAATCCCTCCGCTCCGCGCGCCGCGCCGGCCCTAGCTTAGCGCCGCGTGATCGGCACGCGCCAAAAATCGCCACTTGTTGGCTGGACACGGAAGTAACACGTCGTGGAATAAGTAATAGTGTCAAAAAGTATACGACGTAGTATACCGAAGGAAACCCGAACTTATTGGAATTATCAGTTTTGGGGATATTCGAGGTGGGTCAGTGCCTTTATTAAAAACTGTTGAGGTGCTGTGTGCACCCCGAAATTGTATTTTTTATTATCGGAAAACGGCCGTTAACCGTTGTTCGCAAGGTGAGACGCTTCCCGTCTCACCCCGTTACTAGCTCGTACGTAGAGTCGGCTCGATTCGATTTCGTAGTTCGTTCATAGAATCCTTGTTCTTTTATATAATTCTTATTCTGTTATATAAGGCTCATTCTGGTCATTTAATTCTGCTTCTTTTGGATATTTCTAATTCTTTATTATATAATTCTGATTCTTTTTGATCTTTCTAGTTCTTTTATATATTTCAATTTTTCTTTATATCGTATCAGTTGTGCCGACGAGCACGGGTTCCCCTTCCGGGAAACAGACTTCTTGTGTGAAATTTCTTTATTAAATTGTGTTGTTATTTTGCTATATTGGTGACATTTTATTCGCGGTTATTCGCGATACTCTCCCCTCTAACCCCCCACGACTCGTTCTATCGCTCTTAGCCGAGCATCTTAGTAGTTTTCGATCGTCCTCTTGGCCCTTCAGGCATTAATAGAAGGGCCTGGCGCCCTAGTGCACTTTTGTGTATTTCAGGGTGCCGAATTTGTCGAGCGATTCTCCGGGATAATTTTCCCGAATTATCGCGGAATAAAGAATCGTGTCACAATATTTATTTTCTTTTTTTTTCAAACTCTATTACAAGAGAAAAAGCCCCAAAATGGATTCACGATGAACGAAAATTTAGTGCTCATTAAGGGCTAATTGCTTGAGAAATTAATAATTCTCGTGCTATTTTACTTTTTTCAATAATCGAATTTAAAAATTCCTCTCCTAGCTTGACGTCAAATTATTTACGTCAAATTTACGTCAAATCGTAATGATGGGATTAGATGGAAATTAAGTGCTTTTTATGTGCTCTCCGAATATCTAAGAAAAAATCGCCTACATCAAGTATTTTTCGACACAACCCCTAACAAACTCAAGACACCCTGAAAAACCAACGTGGTCTATTTGTTCGATATCATAGAATTAAAATACACAGGAATTATGGGTTGTTTATGTGCTCTCCGAATATTAAAAAAAAATCCCCCACATCGAGAATTTTTCGAAATACCACCCCTAACAAACTCAAGACACTCTGAAAAACCAATTTGGTCTATTTTTTCGATATCATAGAATTAAAATACATAAGAATTATGTCCTTTCTATGTGCTCTCCGAATATCCAATGACAAAATCCCCAACATCAAGTATTTTTCGAAATACCACCCCGAACAAACTCGAGACACCCTGAAAATCGAACTTAGTATATTTTTCGATATTATAGAATTAAAATATTTTTTTTTTTTTTTGGAAAATCGATTTCAAAAATAATCTGCTAGCTTTATATAAAGCTGCTAGCTTTATATAAAGCTAGCAGCTTTATATAAAGCTAGCAGATTAGCTTTATATAAAGCTAGCAGCGCACTAAACTATATTTATGTCAAACCGTAAAGAAATTACATGGGAATCATGTGCTCTTTATGTGCTCTCCGAATGTTCGAGAAAAAAATCCCTCACATCAAGTATTTTTGGAAATACCACCCCTAACAAACTTGAGACACTCTAAAAAACCAACGCGGTCTATTTTTTCGATATCATAGAATTAAAATACACAGAAATGATGTGGTTTTTATGTGCTCTCCGAAGATCAAACAAATTTCCCCACATCGAGTATTTTTCGAAATACCACCCCTAACGAAATCGAAACACCCTGAAAAACCAACTTCGTCTATTTTTTCGATATCATAGAATTGAAATACAAAGGAATTATGTGCTTTTTATGTGCTCTTCGAATATCCGGAAAAAAATCCCCCACATCGAGTATTTTTCGAAATACCACCCCTAACAAAATCGAAACACCCTGAAAAGCCAACTTGGTCTATTTTCTCGATATCATAGAATTAAAATACACAGGAATTATGTGCTTTTTATGTGCTCTCCGAAGATCCAAAAAAAATTCCCCACATCGAGTATTTTGCGAAATACCACCCCTAACAAAATCAAAACAACCTGAAAAACCAACTTGGTCATTTTTTTCGATATCATAGAATTAAAATACGCAGGAATTATGTGCGTTTTATGTGCTCTTCGAATATCCAAAAAAAATCCCCCACATCGAGTATTTTTCGAAATACCACCCCTAACAAACTCAAGACAACCTGAAAAACCGACTTGGTCTATTTTTTCGATGTCATAGAATTAAAATACGCAGGAATTATGTGCTTTTTATGTGCTCTTCGAATATCCAAAAAAAACATACCCCACATTGAGTATTTTTCGAAATAACACCCATAACAAACTCGAAACACCTAGAAAAACCAACGTGGTCTATTTTTTCGATATCATAGAATTAAAATACAAAGGAATTATGTGCTTTTTATGTGCTCTTCGAATATCCAAAAAAAATCCCCCACATCGAGTATTTTTCAAAATACCATCTCTAACAAACTCGAAACACCCTGAAAAACCAACGTAGTCTATTTTTTCGATATCATAGAATTAAAATACACAGGAATTATGTGCTTTTTATGTGCTCTCCGAATATCCAAAAAAAATCCACCACATCGAGTATTTTTCGAAATACCACTCCTAACAAACTCAAGACAACCTGAAAATCCTGCTTGGTCTATTTTTCCGATATCATAGAATTAAAATACGCAGGAATTATGTTCTTTTTATGTGCTCTTCGAATATCCAAAAAAAAAATCCCCCACATTGAGTATTTTTCGAAATACCACCCATAACAAACTCGAAACACCTTGAAAAACCAACGGGGTCTATTTTTTCGATATTATAGAATTAAAATACACAGGAATTATGTGCTTTTTATGTGCTGTTCGAATAAAAAAAATATTCTCCACATCGAGTATTTTTCGAAATTCAACCCCTAACAAACTCGAGACACCCTGAAAAACCAAGATGGTCTATTTTTTCGATATCGTAGAATTAAAATAGAAAAAAATGCTCTGCTAGCTTTATAAAAAGCTAACAGAGCATTTTTTTAATCGATTTTCCAACAAAAAAAAATAGCACAACATTTTTTTAATTTTGGATGAAATTAGCACATAAAGAGCACATAATTCCTGTATATTTTAATTCTATAGTATCGAAAAAATAGACCACCTTGGTTTTTCAGGGTGTCTCGAATTTGTTAGGGGTGGTATTTCGAAAAATACTCGATGTGGGGGATTTTTTTTCAAATATTCGGAGAGCACATAAAAAGCACATAATTCCTGTGTATATTAATTCTATCATATCGAAAAAATACACCACGTTGGTTTTTCAGCGTGTCTCGAGTTTATTAGGGGTGGTATTTCGAAAAATACTCGATGTGGAGGATTTTTTTTCAAGTATTCAGAGAGCACATAAAATGCACATAATTCCTGAGTATTTTAACGTTGGTTTTCTAGGGTGTCTCGAGTTTATTAGGGGTGGTATTTCGAAAAATACTCGATATGGGGGATTTTCTTCTGGATATTCGGAGAGCACATAAAAAGCACAAAATTCCTATATATTTTAATTCTATGATATCGAAAAAATAGACCACGTTG